>JARSSU010044309.1:0-80853 GCA_029619165.1 Eurosta solidaginis | reverse complement strand
GAAACCACCCTTGCATTCTTTCTGGAAAATTCTTTCAGTCGTTTTAGTGCGTCCATTAGGTTTTGTCAATGCCAGTGTTTCTCTCGCAGGTACTTTTGATTTCGCTTTATTTGACCCATTCGATCCATCAACCTTTGCTCGATCTACTTTCCTTGACTTTCGTGGTCTCTGTCGAATCTCCTCCACCAGCACTCGCTTACTGCTGAACCCTTTTTCCAAACTAAAGTTAAGTGGCACATCCTGGTTCTCATAACGCACCACCCTTCTCTGCATATCGATCTTGATGTCATGTTCAACCAAGAAGTCCGCTCCCAATATGACTTCATCAACGATCTCCGCCACAACGAATTTGTGTAGAACCATGACATTCCCAATTAAGACTTCACAGATCACTTCTCCCTGGACTTGGTTATAATCGCCAGTGACCGTACGCAACCTTGCTCCAGTAACGGGTTTACTCTCCTGTTGACCAAGTCAGATCGGATTAAGGAATGAGATGCGCCCGTATCTACAGTCAGTACATGCTCCTTGCCATCGACATTCCCTCTGACGTTAAGACTGCTCGATTTTCTTCCAATTTGCGACACAGATATCACAGGACATTAAATAGCTGGGGCAAGTTTTAGTTCTTTACATCTGACACGCTCTCGCTCATCTGCTCTAGCTTTGCGTTTACGGCCACTCATGCTGTTGCAACCACTAGGATCACGATCGCAATGACGTGCAATGTGACCGGGCTTCCCGCATTTGAAGCATTTGATAACTCTCTCACTCCGCTTTTGAGATCCTTTCAGCGCCTCCAATATTGCGTCTACCCACTCTGGCCTTTCTACTTCCACACGGCGTGCTTTGAAAACTGGCCTACACAGAAGCGACGCTGTTTCCTGAATCAGGGCATGTGATACCGTTTCTGCGAATGTTGCCTTTGGGTTGCGTATGTAGCTCGCTTTGTTTCGACGTCCCGTATGCCATTTATAAAGCTCTGAATCTTTACCCTTTCGGTGTATTCCACGGGTGCGTCCGCATTCGCTAAATGTGCCAGCCTTTCAACATCCGACGCAAACTCTTGCAATGTCTCACCAGGCTTCTGGACGCGGTTCAGTAACTCCATTTGGTATATCTGTCTCCTATGCTCAGTTCCGTATCGTCTCTCTCTAGAGCGCCCATCAATGTTTCATAGTGTTCCGTCGTACTCTGGAATGTCTGTAAGATTTCAGCTGCAGGCCCTTTCAATGCCACGAACAGTGCAGCAACTTTATCTTCAGCATTCCAGTTGTTCACTGCTGACGTCTTCTCAAATTGAAAATTGAATACCTCGAAAGGAACAGAGCCGTCAAAAGATGGAGTTTTTAGCTTCAGATTGCTCGCTGGAACAGTTGGGCGATTTAGTTGTAACTGTTGCATAAGACCTTTCAACGCTTCTATCTCGGCATCAATTTTGTCCTCGAGTTGTAAAATTTTGCATCCTGCTCTTCCAGTTTCGCAAAGAGCTGCGATGATACCTGTTCCGAAATTTTTGTCGACATTGAAGATATACGTGCCTCTTGCGCTTCCAGTTGAGATGATATATGAAGGGCTTAGAACCAAAAGGATCTAAGTAACATCGACGTTGAATTGAGATAATTAAAGTTAATGTAAATTACTTATTGTAAATTCTGGGTAAATGCGTTTGAAATGATTTCTGTCTAAATGAATGCAGGTTAGTCAACTAATTCAAAGGATGTTTACTGCAGATGGAAAATAACTGTGAATTTCCAAAAATTATTGCAAAAATTTCCAAAAATTATTGCAATAAAATTTGGGACGTTGATTGCAGTATAATAAAGTGCTAAACTTAAGTTCGTAGAATGTATCGGTGATTTTTGGCAATTCTTTTTTTCTTACGAGGATAAGGAATTTTTTCCATATAAAAAAAATTACGTTAAAAAATTCATATGGGGTATAACTCAAGAAAAAATTTGCCAAAAATTAGGGAAATTTTTTACAAAACTAAGATTAACTTACTTACTGGCTTCAAAACTGCTTACTCAAAGGAGTTCTAAAAATCTTGAGAAAAAAGTTGAAAATTCGGCAAGTTTTCGTGAATTTGGCGTACATTAGGCATATTGACATTATATTAAGTATTTACAGAAAATATACAACGTACAGTTGCAGTTCAGCAAAAATTTCGCTACTTTTAACCCAGATATGCCTAAAGACTTATTAATACAAGAAATCTTTAAATTTCGCTTTAATCACGATACTTAAATAGATATTAGAGCAAATCCGGAAAGAAACTTAAAAAGGATAATTTAAATCGGTTTTATAGGCCGTCCTTTTTTACAGGACACCAAAAATTTTTTGTGGCGATTTTCAGCAACAAAATCGTGTAATTTTGCAAAACTTTAGCCACTATCATAATATTTTGTTTAAAAAAACCATTCTATCTTGTCAAAATAAGTAGTTCTTGTTGAAATTTGCATTTTTCATGGTGGACGATTTGGGCTGTGAACCACCGTGTGTCTAATTATCGTAATCAGATAAAAGACTGTCGTGGGCTTCATCAAGTTCTGCATTTTCATCTTCCTTCTTAGTTTGACCTTTTTTTTGTAAATTTTTGATGTTTGTCCTCATGGGGAATATTCATATAAAAATCGTGGTGGACAGGTGGAATGTACGGACGAAGCTGGGTCAAGTTTTCCCACTTTAGGTATGGGGTGTAACGGCTTAAACACATCTTCGTTTAGCAGGAAATATGGTCTTCCGACTTTAAGCGCTGAGCATTTTTCGCTTTGGTTCACGGGAGCATCAAAATTTCTTACTAAAACTATAGCAAAAATAAAAGAATTTCTCTTTCTTGTATTGATGCCGTACAATCTCACGCCAATTTATTGGCCCTTTTTCAGCATCATTTTTTGGGTCAATCCATATTCTGTTTAGATAATCGAATGAAACAAAATGAGTTTGTTTCTTTTCATACACAGTGATTTTTTTTTGATGTTTTTTTATAACTCTTGTCCAGTCTTCTGGAAAACAAAAACAGATAATAAGGAGTTCTTAGCTTTTTCAATGCGGGCGATGCGGGCAATGTATACTTGAAAAATTCTGCATGTTCTTTTGGCCGAGCAATTAAATTTTATTGCTTGGAGGAGCGCACTTAGATCCTTTTGGCTCCAATCATTAATGCAATAAAATTTAGTACGTTTTTGGCCTGGCAAATATATGGCACTAAAATGTCCAAAATGGCTTGGATCGCATGGTCAACAAATATACACTATATAAATTACAAATATGGGTATAACTCAATTTAAAAAAAATGTCACTTAGATCCTTTTGGTTCTGAGCCCTTCATATATGTCTTCTGTTCTTCCAATTGAGATGACATTTGCGACGCCATTTCTGAAATGCGTGCCTCCTGTGACTCCAGCTGAGATGCCATTGTCGATTTTTGTGCAGATATTGCAGCCAATATCACGTTCAAGTCTGTGCTGGTAACTGCCTGCGATGTTTCGTTTTTCTTTTCTATATTTGTTGTGTCTCGTCCCCATCAGGATGAAAGACATCATCGTCCACATTAATTCTTTCCGACTCCATATCATCTCGTAGCCGTGCTTGAAGTTCGATCTTATTGCCGGTTGTATTCAATCAACGGGCTTCCAACTCCTTTTTCAGTTGCTGGATCCTCAATTCACTCAACTTTGCCATGTCCAAGTTGTATTCCCAATCTTCGGAATTTATTCAACAATTCCTCTTCTGACACCAGTTGTAAAGAATTTACTGCAATTCCCCTTATTTGCAATATTCTGCTAACGTTCGAATTACTAAAACTGTTGAATAAATAACAGCACTATTCAATAATGCAAAATAGCCTTTATTAAATTACTTTTTAAAAATAACACTACTACTGATCGACAGATGGAACGCTTAAATCAAACAGATTGTAGCTGACTGTTTGGTTTACTCGTTGACATTTCTAGGCGGTTCTGTTCTAGAATCTACTAGTTGGTTATCTGCTATAAGTTTCTCAGCTATAACTACAGATGCACAATTTGTATAGCTTCTCTCACAGCTCATGCGCGTGTGTTTGTGAGCGACACTTCCCCAATTATATTGCATATCTCAGATAAGATATCTGCATGTGTTTGTGCGTTGCTTCTCCGCTGCGTGTACGTACATATGTGCAGACATAATGATTGAATTATTGATGTGCATCAAGTCACTGCTTAGCATCGGCTTAGAGATGGCAGTACCCCTTAGTGTTGCTAATATTCGTAACAATATGTATGTACCAATGTATTAATATGTATGTAAGAGTCAATGTGGCGGCCACCGTGGTGTGATGGTAGCGTGCTCCGCCTACTACACCGTATGCCCTGGGTTCACACCCCGGGCAAAGCAACATCAAAAATTTTAGAAATAAGGTTTTTCAATTAGAAGAAAATTTTTCTAAGCGGGGTCCCCCCTCGGCAGTGTTTGGCAAGCGCTCCGAGTGTATATCTGCCATGAAAAGCTCTCATGAAAACCATCTGCCTTGCAGATGCCGTTCGGATTCGGCATAAAACATGTAGGTCCCGTCCGGCAATTTGTAGGGAAAATCAAGAGGAGCACGACGCAAATTGGAAGAGAAGCTCGGCCTTAGATCTCTTCGGAGGTTATCGCGCCTTACATTTATTTTTTTTTATTTAAGAGTCAATGTATTTTAATACATTCCAAAACGGGTTGAAATATATGTTTGTACAAATGAATGAATAACTTAATGAGTGAATGCTACACCATGGAAAAGATTTAATAGAATACCAGTGTTTACTATTAGGAGAATTGTCTAAAGAAGCTCAAGAATCTAAAAACAAGGACTACAAAAGATATAGAAGTACTAACGCTTGCAAAATCTAACGAGTTAGACAAAACGAGGACCTCTTCAACATGGTGGCCATCTCTTCTGATCTAGTCATATCATCTATGAGGCATGTAAGATCACAAAAAGATCTTACAGACTCCTATAGCTCAGAAATGGTTTCCTTGTTAGATATTTTTGAAGTGACGAAGACTACGTTAAGATTTAATAAATGATCCACCTTGTTCTATCACAAGTAAAAAATTATTTAGTACTTAGTTTTGTTATTTTATTGAAAAAAAAAGAAATCAATATATACACTGTATATTATTTATTATAAATAATACAGTTATTTCATTTAGTAATTATAACCATATAATTTTCGTTTTTACATCTTAAAAGAAGTAATGCGTCCATCAAGTTTGGTGGAGATTGATAACCTTGCTACTAAGACAAAACTTTTGAATCATAAGTGGGTACAGCCACACTCCTTCATACAAATCATAAGTTCATCTGATTTCATGTTCAAATACATCCTCATAAAAAAAATTCAAAGTTGTCCTTCAGTTTTTAACAAGATTTTTGTTTTTTTTTGTATTTTTCTACAATTTTTCAACTTTGACGAATTATTGTGAAGCACCCTGTTACTCTGGCAACCTGTATTTTAAACTGTGCAAAGTTTAAATAATTAGCTTTCAGGTGCAATATAAATCTTTGAAATATCTTCATTCAGTTTGTTGACTTGTCAGCTTTCTTTACTGGAAAATCGCATGGGCTTTTGCATTTGCGAGCCTGGGTGCCTTACTCTCGGTAGTACCAGCATGTCGGCTGCTGATCTACGTTGGAGCTGCGGTTCGGAGTGCCTGCACGTTTAACGTTATTTTGAGAATGTTCTCGTTGACGTCTGCGATTTTGAGACATTAGCTGACTTAACTTGGCATTGATGTTTTCGAGAGCGGAATCTTGCTTGTCCATTCTTTTTCCGCCGGAAGATGTTTCTATGCCGCTGACTGTTGGCCCTCGTGATGATGCTGTTGCGTTTGAGTCGCGGCTGAACGCGTCGAGTACTGCGTCAGCCGTAATGGCTAGCTGATGTAGAGGGGTGCGCGGTTGGGCCTGCAGCATACCAGCAATAACAGAGCGAGCAGATTCGGGTAACTGTTTGAGCCAGTACTGCTGTATAACGGATACGTCTTTGGTAGCGTTTGTGCGCTGGCATCTGGCTTAGCAAATAGCTCGGCTTTCCGTCGCCTAACTGTATGCATGTGAGCTTGTCTAGACGTGCCATGGCTGAGTCGTTTAATTTGTCAATGATGGCATTTTTTAACGTAGTGTACGGTGGCGTATTTGGAGGATTGTAAACTAGCTCAAAGACTTGGTCGAGAATATAGGCGATGATGGCGGTGTATTTATTTTTGTCCTTACGAACACCGAAGCCGTGCAATTCAAACCATGCGTCTACTTTTATAAACCATGACTCAATATTATATTTTGAGTTCAGTTTAGGGAAAGGTAATTTTCAAAAAACTGCATTGATTTGCGGTATGCCGCTGTCGACGCTTGCGTTTGCATTACCAGCATGCTCTTATGGCTATCGTTCAAGTTGTCGCTACTGGGCATCGTATGCCGTTATTTTTGTGCGCACTTATTGTTGTTATTGTTTTGTGGTTTTTACACCGGACGATATTCTTGATTTTTGGTGGCGTGATGTTTGTACAGTACCCTATTTAAAATTTGAATCAATTCTAATCTTAATACCATTTACTGCGATTAGGTACGTGGTTTGAGGTGTAAAAGGCACGTTTTGTCGCGAGATTTGCTACAGTATCACCGTTTTTACCGCAGGTTCACCAATGTGGTTTTTACTGTAGTCAAACCCGTTTAATTTAAGAAAAACTTTAATAAATGTAACTTTTATGTAACAAGAAAAACTATGGGAATTATATTAAATATTACAAAATGGAAATATGTATTAATGAAAAACTTATGATTCCACGTCTTCACCGGCATGTTGATTGATTCGCTCTGACTTGTATCTCTTTTTCTCTTTTTAGTAAGCCGTTAAGTGCACTTGCATTCGCAGTTATGTCTGAGCCGGTTGCCACATGTCAGGATGTAAACTACAGTTTAATTTGTGCGGTTCGTGAAGGAAGACTAGAAAGAGCAAGGGAGTTAATCAATTATTTTGGGCTGTCTTACTCACAAGCATGGTCAGGCGGATATGTTTTACTTCGTGATGCTGTTGAGAATAAACATACAGCAGTTGCTAAGCTACTTTTAACAAGCGGTTCTAAAGTTAACAGGAAAAATAAAAGGCCTTCTAATACTCCTCTTCATTTTGCTGTTTATAAATGGCGACATAGAAATTGTTAAGATGATTCTAGACAAAGGTGCTAATATCAATGTTAAAAATTACTTTGGTAGAACTCCACTTCACGATGCAATTGAAAATAAGAAAATGGAAGTTACTGAATTACTTTTAAAGCATAGAGCTGATGTTAATGCCAGATACAATGATGGTACAAGTCTACTTCATGTTGCAGTTGAGATGGGATGTTTACAAATGGTTGAGCATCTTTTAAAATATGGAGCTTATGTTAATTGTATGTGTACTTCCACAAGGAAAAAATTTTATGCACCACTGCACTTTGCTGTTGAAAACGGTAGTAAAGAAGTTATCACGTTGCTTTTAAGTAGAGGTGCTAATGTTGATGTTAAAGGGGAAGATGGTATAACCCCTCTTCATATTGCTGCTAAGAAAGGATATATACATATTGCCGAAGATCTTCTAAAACATGGTGCTTGTACTCATTCTTTCACATTGAAGGAAGGATATACCCCACTGCACTTTGCTGTTGAAAATGGTAGTAAAGAAGTTATCACGTTGCTTTTAAGTAGAGGTGCTAATGTTGATGTTAAAGGGGAAGGCGGTATAACCCCTCTTCATATTGCTGCTAAGAAAGGATATATACATATTGCCGAAGATGTTTAAAACATGGTGCTTGTACTCATTCTTTCACATTGAAGGAAGGATATACGCCACTGCACTTTGCTGTTGAAAAAGGTAGTAAAGAAGTTATCACGTTGCTTTTAAGTAGAGGTGCTAATGTTGATGTTAAAGGGGGAAGGCGGTATAACCCCTCTTCATATTGCTGCTAAGAAAGGATATATACATATTGCCGAAGATCTTTTAAAACATGGTGCTTGTACTCATTCTTTCACATTGAAGGAAGGATATACGCCACTGCATTTTGCTTCTGAACTAGGCAATGAAGAAGCTGTGAAATTATTCTTGAATAAAGGTGCTGATATTAATGCTAGCATAAATGGTAATTTAACGCCGCTTCATATTGCTACCAACACAGGACGTGAAATAGTTGTAAAACTGCTCTTACAACGTGGAGCTAAAGTTGATAATCAGGATAAAGATGGCAAAACCACACTGCGCCTCGCTGTTGAAAAAGGATATTAACAATTGTTGAAGATGTTTTAAGGTACTGTCCTGATATTAATGATCAAAGTAACAGAAGCTCTCTTAAAATCGCAGTGCACGGCTATGGAGAAGAGTATAAAAAGATTGTTGAGGTTCTTCTAGAATATGGGCTTATTGTGAACCCAGAAGATGCAAATATCCTAAGTTATTACATGATGCTGTTGAAAAAGGATATTGAAATTATTGAAGACCTATTAAAGTATGGTGCTGATGTTTATACGCTATGCAATTCACATTTAAAGAAGGTTTTACACCTTACATAGTGCAGCCAAATACAAACAGGAAGAAGTAGCTAAATTGTTGATAAGCTATGAAGCTTATATAAATGCTCAAGATAAAACCGGAAAAACTCCAATATTTTATGCTATTGAGAATGCCGATTTAAAAATTACCAAGCTACTTTTAACTAATAGAGCTAATATAAAAAATAGTCCTGATCTATTGAACATTGCTGTTAACAAGGAATGTATAGAAATCGTTGAAGCTCTTTTGCAACATAATGCTGATATTAACGCTAGTGACGAATATGGAAGAACAGCATTGCATTTTACTGCTTTAAGTGAAAGTGCAAGTTTTTTTGGATTTCGCACTAATGAACATCCTGATATTAATATTAAGGGAGAAATTGCTAAACTGCTTCTAAGTAAAGGTGCTAATGTAGACGCTCAAACTAAAAATGGTGTAACAACACTTCATGCTGCTATTCAAAAAGGATATGTAAAAGTTGTTGAAGCTCTTTTGAAATGCAATGCAAATGTTAACTCTGAAGTAAAAAACGACATTACACCGCTCCATCTTTCTGCTGAAAGAGGAAATGAAGAATTTGCACGATGCTTTTGAATAAAGGAGCTAATGTAAATGCTAAGCAAAAGGACGGAATCACTGCACTGCACATTGCAACTCAAGAGGGTCATAAAGAGGTTGTAAAAGTATTGCTAGGATGGGGTGCCAAGTTGATTCTAAAATTAAAAGTGACATTACAGCACTGCACTTAGGTGCTGAAAAAGGTTATCAGGAAATTATTAAGACTATCTTGAATTTGGTGCTAATATGGACTCTAGAGATGAGTATGGCACAACAGCACTTCACATTGCTTCTCAAGAAGGACACGTTGAAGTTGTTGTCACTCTTCTGGAGTATGGCTCTGATATTAATATTACAAGTAAAAATAATCATACACCTCTTGATTATGCTGAAACTGGAATAAGGCCGCTCTATAGTCAACTCAACAACTATAGCTCTGATGATTATGGTGATTACGATCCTGATCGTGGTGTCTGTTCGTGTGAACTAACTGTTGAAGCTCTTAAACGCCACATAGTTAAAATGAAAACCGCAAATTTATATGTAAGTGAAAAAATTTACTATCAATGAGTAGCAGTGGTGAAGTAAGTGGTTTTCAGGATGAATGTGAGGTAGAAATTGCAAGCATGAAGAGGGAGAAGATTAATAATCTTAACATTTCATTTTATGATATCTTGGCGAAGGGTACAAGCTCATTAGCAATATGTATGAGGAATGAAAATATAGTACAGGTTTTAAAATCAGACGACTATAAAACAAAATTTCCAATATATGCTAGTATGATCAAAAGTCATTTCAGAAAGGGTATGGAAAGAAAAGAGTTACTTGAACAAGGCAATACAATTTTCCATTTTCTCTTTAACAATTTTCCTGAGTTACCATATAACTGTACTGAAAAAATATTTAGTTACCTGAGCAACGAACACTTAAGAATTTTGATAGATGCTTGTAAACCTCGTAGCATTAGTAATCCTAATACTAATATTAATGGCTGCGCACAAAACGAAAAAGCGAAATAGCGAGAGTTTACTATATATGAAATGTACGCAACTTAAAGCGGATTTTAAAAAAGCGAATGATAAATCATCGGATTGAACAAGATTTAATTTAATGTAAATTTGTTCTTAAGTGGTTGTACAAGAATAAATATATGGCAATGTTTAGAATGAACTGACATTTCGTTTTCTTTTTTACTTCATTCCATCATTCGTTGGAATTACAAAATATAAGTGAGTTGCCATATGGGCGCGAACATACCGGCCGCCTTGAACGACCATTACAAGTTCAAAATTAAATTCAAATATCAATCAATTACATGTCAAAAGTTTAGAATAATTACAAATTATATGTACATCATTTCACGCTGACAAAAGCGTCAGCTTTGCGGCGGACCGTACCAATTCACCGTCCGCTGTCTTCAGTCTGACTACGCGTACTAAACCATCTACGCCCGGTACCACAAAGTCGACGGTACTGTGCAGGAAGCATCGAAAACTAGTTAGGCGCCGCCGCCGCCGGTATATAATAGAGCCTACGCCGCTTCCGCCGATAACATGCTCGGCTTAAACCTCTAGTATGTATATGCAACTTAAGTATGAGCCGAGAATAATTTCAAAATAGGATTTAAACGACTGGAGCCTCCTACAGGATTTTGCATCACTAATTTCGCTTATTCTTTCAGCCAATCGGGATATAAAATTCGGCACCTTTTTCGGGTAACTTTCTTTTTTAACAACTTGAGGACGCCGCCCCCGCGCCGATATTTTTGACTTTCGGCGGCGGCGTGCGAAAAACATAGCAAATCGGCGGCGGCGGCGTATATCTCTAGTATGTACATTTTACTAATATATGTATGTAAATAAAAAAAACGCGAACTAATTAGCCAAAAAGATCCCCAAATGAACCAGAGAGAGTCCCCAAAAACATCCCGGAACGACCCCCAAAAGACCCCGAGGGAGTCCCCAAAACCATCCCGGAACAACCCCCAAACGACCCCGATGGAGTTCCCAAAAAGATCCCGGAACGATCCCAAATGACCCTGAGAGCGTCCTCAACAACCTCCAAATGACCCCGATGGAGTCCCCAAAAAGATCCCGGAACCACCCTCAAATGACCCTGAGAGAGTCCCAAAAAGATCCGGCAACGACCCCCGATTGACCCCGGTGGAGTCCCCAAAATAATCCCGGAATGACCCCCGAAGTACTCCCCAAAACCATCCCGGAACAACCCCCAACTTACCCCGGGAGAGCCCCGATGGATTCCCCAATACCCTCCCGGCATTCCCAAATGACCCCAATGTAGTCCCAAAAACATCCAAGAACGACCCCCAAATGAACCTCAGAGTCCCCAAAAAGATGCGTGAGCACCCCCAAATGACCCCAAAGGGATTCCGAAAACCATCCTGGAATGACCTCCAAATGACCCAGAGGGAGTCCCCATAACCATCCCGGAATGACCCAGAAAGAGTCCCCAAAACCATCCAGAACTGATCCCCAAATGACCCCGATGGAGTCACAAAAAAGATCCCGGAACAACCCCAAATGACCCTGAGAGAGTATCCATAACGATGCGGGACCACCCCCAAATGACCCGAAGGAATCCCCAAAACCATCCCTGAATGAACCCCAAATGACCCCGAGGGAGTCCCCAAAACCATCCCGCAATGACTACGAGGGAGTCCCCAAAACATCCAGGAATGACCCCGAATGAGTCCCCATAACCATCCCGGAACGACCCCAGGAGGACTTCGAGGGAGTCTCCAAAAAGATATCGGCACAACCCCCAAATGACCCCGGGAGGACCCCGAGGGCGTCCCAAAAACCATCCCGTAATGACCCCAAAATTACCCCGAGGGAGTCCCCAAAAACATCTCGGAACGACCCCCAAAAGACTCCGGTGGAGCCCGGGGGAGTCCCCAAACCCATCCCGGAACAACCCCCAAATGACCCTGAGAGCGTCCTCAAAATATCCCGGAACAACCCCCAAGGTTTATTTTTTTATTTTTGAAATTGAAATTTTATTGTTATTCCGTATTTTTTAAATAAGAAATAATAACTCAACTCTTTACTCAAATGTACAAAAATAAGAATGGCCGGTTATCATCACTTAGGATATTTTGAATAACGATAAATGTTATTCATTATTCAAAAATGCTTGAATAAAAAATAACTTTTTATCTTCAGTCAAATCTTCTTGAATAATGAAAAAAAATTTATTTTTATTTTTTTCGTCAATCGTTATTCAAATTTGTAGATAACGCCCATCCCTGCCCTATATTACTAAATCCTATAATAGAAACACTACATACTGGTCGAATGGGGATCTCTCTAACTTGCGCAATCTGAAGTCGGCTGCTTGGAAAGCGTTAGAAAAACATCCAACTATGGCTAACAGAATAGCATATAAAAAAGCAAATGCTGTTTTTAAGCGGGAATGCAAGGCCTCAAAGAGAACGTCCTTCACCACATTCACTGAAACAATCAACCCACAAACATCAGTAAAGCTATTATGGGATAAAGTGAACAAATTATATGGGAAGTCAACTAGCCTCCATGTTCGTTCACTGGAAACTGAAGATGGTGGAGCGGTAACTGATCCCATCAATATTGCCCAAAGTTTAGCCACTACATGGTCGGAGCAAGCTAAAGATACAAATTTCTTTACCTCTTTCACCTCCCACAAAGCAAATATAAACTTATCTGTAGAGTATGCAGTCGAAACAACAGCCAGCTTTTTAGAAAATCCTATAACAAATTTAATTCGATTCTGCTCTTAACACTGCCAAAGGCAAATCCGCTGCCTTCAATAAGATCTCTTATTTCATGCTAAAACACCTTCCATATACTCGTAATATAAAACATCGATACATTGAGCTTTACAATAAAATATTCCAGCTAGGACAGATCCTACAAGAGTGGAAAACAGCAACAGTTCTCCCTATACAAAATTCAAGTAAATCTAAAACAGGTTAATGGATACCGACCCATTTTCCTTTTATCCTGCCCCGAAAAAATCCTCGAAAAGAAGAAGCCTGGTTTGGTTTCTATCGAAGCGAAAACTTATAAGCCCACACCAAATGGCATTTAAGGCAGGGAAAAATTCTGAATCAGCTAATGGAATGGAGAGTGGGGCCAAAAATACTCTATTATATTCACTCCTTTCTGGCAAACAGTAAGAAGTTTCGTATTAGGATCAACGGTATACATTCGAAAACTTATCCTCTTGACAATGGAATACCACAAGGGTCGCCATTGTCAGTTATACTGTTTCAAATTAGCACAGAACACATTAACAAGATAATGCTTGGGTACCCTTGCTTTAACTATTTTATTTACGCAGATGACTTTTATCTGCTAGCGAAAATTGAGAACGAAGAAGAATTTAAGAACAGATTGAGTGCACTATGCCAAGAAATCTTGGACTGGTGCAATTATGCAAAAAAACTAGATGTAAATAGAGCGATGTCTTTATATATGATAAGCGAATAGAGAATGTCACCTCACTTAAAACATTAGGCCTAGTTTTTAACAATATGTATACGTGGTCTTCACATATAGATGCGTTAAGAATGTTTAATCGATTAAATTTAGTTAGATGCTTAACTTCGTATCACAGTAGTGCAGGGCATTTAAGGGCATTTACAATGCTGCGGTTAAAAATATAAATATAGAGACTAGAATTCCAGATATCCTCAGTAGGTACAACGAGGTCACATCCAAACAGATTCACAAACTTATTCTATACACGGATAGCCATTTGGTCACAAATATACACCAAGTCTCCGTAAGGACCAGAGATCCACGATATCCCTCAGCGATCTGTCGTATCATAAAAAACGCGCATAGAATAGGCAATATTAGCTACACTAAGGCTGTCATCTCTAAGCCGATGCTAAGAAGTGACGTAATGCACATCAATAATTCAATCATTATGTCTACACATATGTACGTACACGCAGCGGAGAAGAGATGCACAAACACATGCAGATATCTTATCTGAGATGCTCCTAAAGGTATGCAATTATAATTGTGGAAGTTATACTCACACATACAAGCGCATGGGGTATGAGAGAAGCTATACAAGTTATATATCTGCAGTTGTAGGTGAACTAACTAGTAAGTTCTGGAATTAGAAAAGCCTAGAAAAATGCAACGAGGAAATCAGACAGTATAAAAAGGCGACAACAGTAGAGGCGAAAAATCAGTTTCATTTGAACTATCAAACAGTTTGGTTTTTCTTAAGCAAGCTATTGGTTGCAAAGTATAAGTGTTATTGTGAAGTACTTTAATAAAGGCCATTTTTCCATTTTTCAATATTGGAGTTATTTATTCAACAGTTACGATACGAACGTTAGCAGAAGATTGCAAATAAGGGGAATTGCAGTAAATTCGTTACAATACTTTCCTCAGCAGCCTCCTTGGCACTTCAATAATAACTCCGTAGTTACCGCTTTAATGGGTCTACCAAATTCAACAACGAGTCCACTTGTTTTTATAGCAAAATTTAATGAAATAGTTGCCAAATTCAGAGCGCAGAACTGGAATCTAATTTATATAGATGGGTCTAAAAGTGGTCACTCTATTTCAGTGGTTAGTAGCCATCTACAAATTGAAAAATTATTCCGCCTTGACGAATGCAGCTCCATCTTTACAGCTGAGACTCAAGCAATACTAGAGGCCATTAATACATGTAAAATAATTCGAGAATAACATCTCATTTGTTCTGACTCATTATCTGCTATGAAAGCACTGCTTAATATAAAGCATAAAAATCAGACCATCCAGAAGATCAGAAATATATTAATCCAATACCCTACCAAGATAAAATTGGATTCCAAGCCATGTGGGTATCCGTGGGAACGAACTAGCAGACGCAGCGGCAAAATTTGCGACTACTGCACCTACATCACGCAAAAAACCATCAACAAAAACGACATACTAAGGTCAGTACAACACCACTCTGCTGCAATTAAAGGAGATCAATGGAACAATTACATACACTGGTACAAGAACGTAAATGAAGAGGGAGTTGCCACAAGGTATCCAAACAACTTTTCTAGAAAATACCTGATAAAATATACACGTTTAAGACTTGGTTATACATTACTAACGCACAAACATATCATGGATAAGGTACCACCGCCTTTATGTCACCTTTTCCAAAACAGCACACTAACATTTTAAAATTTAGTTAATAACTGTAGCTACGTTAAGAATATGCAATTGTATCTCTTTAACGAAATATGTTTTACCAAATTGCTAAAAAATGTTGCCTCAGAAAACATCACTAATACTTTATTACTCTTGAAAAGATGTAGAATTTATTACTCAATTTAGATTACTATGAATACGTATCGAAATTACTTCTATTAAGCCGAAGACCACAGTAGTTAATTGCCTAATTTAACGTTTATTTATGTAATTTAATTATGTAAATAAATTTTTAAATAAATAAATAATAGTACCTATGGAGATAGGAATAGGATTACTACAGTTATTACTCCAGAATTACCAAAAAGTTTTCAAGATGATTGGTTGCCATTTTGAAATATGACGCAGAAAGTTGTGGGCTGCTGTTATTACTAAAGCTATTCAGGATGCAGCAGGAAAAAACCCTAAACTTAAAAAAGAGGAAAAAGTTTGCAAATATTTGACACCCTAGTAGCAAATATTTGACCTAAGTGCTACCAAGTAAAAAAGATTGCGATGTCAAAAACCTACTACGAGCAAACAAAACAAACACAACCACCATACTGATCCAGATAAATATGAGGATCACGCCGTTGTTGTTGCATTTGCATGTTAAATTATTATCGGGATCTGGATCAGGCTTCATTGGAACTCAGCTATAAATATGACCGAGTCAGAATGAACTTTTTCATAAAAATGCGTTCAGAGTTATCTAATGCGTTAAAGCCCTGGCAAAGTTGACGTATCAATATCAATATAAAACAGCTGATCCAACCAACCTTATGGAAATCAATGTAATAGTGCCATACCATAACGCCCTAGCCATAACCATATCATAAAACCAAATTAAACCTAACGCCATAGTCGTAACCATACCCATATCCATATCCATCTCCAATGTGATCGATTAATGGTGCCTTTTATGCACATGAAACTCCATAAGTATTGGTCGCGGCACAATGAATTTTTTCATATTTCACTTTCAAAGTGTGAGAGCACTCATAGCCAAAGCAAATGTCGAATTCTTTTTCTTTTGCCGATTGCCAAGTAAAAATATGTGCAATGTACTCTTAAGGAGCCTGGCTAAGTTGACATAGTCATAACTACATTTTTACTTATCCATATAAATTGACATCATTTATTGGTGCCTTAACCCTTAACCTGAAAATCGTGAAAATTTCATAAAAATAAAGAAAACGCAAAAAATTACAAACATATTCCACAAAAAATAAGTCTCTTAGTCAAAACGTATCCAAAACAATATATAAAATATACAAAAAGTTAATAAATTCACCAACTCAAATATTTTTAGGTTATGAATATGGCGAAAAAATTGGTTGGCTATGGTATGGTTATGGCGTTAGCGTTATGGTATGGCACCATTAATCGATTACATTGATAAGGTAGGTTCTATCAGCTGTTCTATTTGGTTATGGTTTTATGGTTATAAGTCACCACTAATTAGCCCTATAGCCAACCAATTGGTTTTTATACTCAGTTGAGCAGAGCTCACAGAGTATATTAAGTTTGATTGGATAACGGTTGGTTGTACATATATAAAGGAATCGAGATAGATATAGACTTCCATATATCAAAATAATCAGGATCGAAAAAAAATTTGATTGAGCCATGTCCGTCCGTCCGTACGTTAACACGATAACTTGAGTAAATTTTGAGGTATCTTGATGAAATTTGGTATGTAGGTTCCAGAGCACTCATCTCAGATTGGTATTTAAAATGAACGATATCGGACTATAACCACGCCCACTTTTTCGATATCGAAAATTTCGAAAAACCGAAAAAGTGCGATAATTCATTACAAAAGACAGCTAAAGCGACGAAACTTGGTAGGTGAGTTGAACTTCTGACGCAGAATAGAAAATTAGTAAAATTTTGGACAATGGGCGCGGCACCGCCCACTTTTAAAAGAAGGTAATTTAAAATTTTTCCAAGCTGTAATTTGGCAGTCGTTGAAGATATCATGATGAAATTTGGCGAAACGTTACTCCTATTACTATATGTGCGCTTAATAAAAATTAGCAAAATCGGAGAAGGACCACGCCCACTTTTAAAAAAAAATTTTTTTAAAGTAAAATTTTAACAAAAAATTTAATATCTTTACAGTATATAAGTAAATTATGTCAGCACTCAACTCCAGTAATGATATGGTGCAACAAAATACAAAAATAACAGAAAATTTCAAAATGGGCGTGGCTCCGCCCTTTTTTCATTTAATTTGTCTAGGATACTTTTAACGTCATAAGTCGAACAAAAATTAACCAATCCTTTTGAAATTTGGTAGAGGCATAGATTTTATGACGTTAACTGTTTTCTGTGAAAACGGGCCAAATCGGTTGATGCCGCGCCCAGTTTTTATACACAGTCGTCCGTATGTCCTTCCGCATGGCCTTTAACACGATAACTTGAGCAAAAATCGACATATCTTTAATGAACTTAGTCACGTGCTTACTTGAACTCACTTTATCTTGGTATGAAGAATGAACGAAATCCGACTATGACCACGCCCACTTTTTCGATATCGAAAATTACGAAAAATGAAAAAATGCCATAATTCTATAGCAAATACGAAAAAAGGGATGAAACATGGTAAGGTAATTGGATTGTTTTATTGACGCGAGATATAACTTTAGAAAAAACTTTATAAAATGGTTGTGACACCTACCATATTAAGTAGAAGAAAATGAAAAAGTTCTGCAGGGCGAAATAAAAAACCCTTAAAATCTTGGCAGGTATTACATATATAAATAAATTAGCGGTATCCAACAGATGATGTTCTGGGTCACCCTGGCCCACATTTTGGTCCATATCTGGGAAAAGCCTTCACACCACTCCCTTTTAAAACTCTCATTAATACCTTTAATTTGATACCCATATCGTACAAACTCATTCTAAAGTCACCCCTGGTCCACCTTTATGGCGATATATCGAAAAGGCGAACACCTATAGAACGAAGGCCCACTCTCTTTTAAAAATACTCATTAACAGCTTTCATTTGATACCCATATCGTACAAACAAAGTCTAGAGTCACCCCTGGCCCACATTTATGGCGATATCTCGAAACGGCGTCCACCTATGGAACTAAGGATTACTCCCTTTTAAAATGCTCTTTAACACCTTTCTTTTGATACCCATATTGTACAAACAAATTCTAGGGTCACCCCTGCTCCACCTTTATGGCGATATCTCGAAACAGCGTCCACCTATGGAACTAAGGATTACTCCCTTTTAAAATACTCATTAACACCTTTCTTTTGATACCCATATTGTACAAACAAATTCTAGGGTCACCCCTGGTCCACCTTTATGGCGATATCTCGAAAATGCGACCACCTATACAACAACCACCATTCCCTTTTAAAACCCCCATTAATACTTTTAATTTGATACCCATATCGTACAAACATATTCTAGAGTCACCCCTGGCGATTTTTCGAAACGGCGTCCACCTATAGAACTAAGGCCCACTCCCTTTTAAAATATCATTAACACCTTTCGTTTGATGCCCATATTGTACAAACAAATTCTAGGGTCACCCCTGGTCCACCTTTATGGCGAACTAAGGATTACTCCCTTTTAAATACTCATTAACACCTTTCATTTGATACCCATATTGTACAAACAAATTCTAGGGTCACCCCTGGTCCACCTTTATGGCGATACCTCGAAACGGCGTCCACCTATGGAACTAAGGATTACTCCCTTTTAAATACTCATTAACACCTTTCATTTGATACCCATATCGTACAAACGCATTCTAGAGTCACCCCTGGTCCACCTTTATGGCGATATCTCGAAGAGGCGACCACCTATACAACAACCACCACTCCCTTTTAAAACCCTCATTAATACGTTTAATTTGATACCCATATCGTACAAACGCAATCTAGAGTCACCCCTGGTCCACCTTTATGGCGATATTTCGAAACGGCATCCACCTATAGAACTAAGGCCCACTCCCTTTTAAAATACTCATTAACACCATTCGTTTGATGCCCATATTGTACAAACAAATTCTAGGGTCACCCCTGGTCCACCTTTGTGGCGATATCTCGAAAATGCGACCACCTATACAACAACCACCACTCCCTTTTAAAACCCTCATTAATACTTTTAATTTCATACCCATATCGTACAAACATATTCTAGAGTCACTCCTGGCCCACCTTTATGGCGATATTTCGAAACGGCGTCCACCTATAGAACTAAGGCCCACTCC
Source organism: Eurosta solidaginis (assembly GCA_029619165.1). Classification (NCBI taxonomy): domain Eukaryota; kingdom Metazoa; phylum Arthropoda; class Insecta; order Diptera; family Tephritidae; genus Eurosta; species Eurosta solidaginis. The sequence continues at coordinate 61,317 of JARSSU010044309.1, read as the reverse complement.
CTTTTAAAATACTCATTAACACCTTTCGTTTGATGCCAATATTGTACAAACAAATTCTAGGGTCACCCCTGGTCCACCTTTATGGCTATATCCCTAAATGGCTTCCACCTATAGAACTATGGCCCACTCCCTCATAAAATACTCTTTAATGCCTTTCATTTGATACACATTCCAGGGTTTCTCTCGGTTCATTTTCCTACATGGTTATTTTCCCTTATGTTGTCACCATAGCTCTCAACTGAGTATGTAATGTTCGGTTACACTCGAACTTAACCTTCCTTACTTGTTCGCTATATCCATAACCTAAAAATATTTGAGTTGGTGAATTTATTAACTTTTTGTATATTTTATTTATTGTTTTGGATTCGTTTTGACTAAGAGACGTATTGTTTGTGGAATATGTTTAATTTTTTGCGTTTTCTTAATTTTTATGAAATTTTTACGATTTTTAGGTTAAGGCACCAATAACCGATGTTTTTACTTGACAATCTTGGCATAAGAAAAACAATTCGACATTTGCTTTGGCTATGAGTGCTCTCACACTTTGAAAGTGAAATATGAAAAAATTAATTGTGACGCGGCCAATACTTATGGAGTTTCATGTGCATAAAAAATATATCGTAAATATATATATTGTAACGAATTTACAGCAATTCCCCTTATTTGCAATCTTCTGCCAACGTTCGTATCGCTAAACTGTTGAATAAATAACTCCAATATTGAATAATGGAAAAATGGCCTTTATTAAAGTACTTCACAATAACACTTATACTTTGCAACGAATAGCTTGCTTAATAACCAAACTGATTGATAGCTCAAATGAAACTCGCCTCCACAGTTGTCGCTCTTTTATACTGTCCGGACTCCTCGTTGCATATTTATAGGCTTTTCTAATTCTAGAACTTACTAGTTAGTTATAAATTTCTCAGCTACAACTACAGATGTATAATTTTTATAGCTTCTCTCATACCCCATGCGCTTGAATGTGTGAGCGACACTTCCACAATCACAATTGCATACCTTTAGGAGCATCTCAGATAAGATATCTGCATGTGTTTGTGCATCTCTTCTCCGCTGCGTGTACGTACATATGTGTAGACATAATGATTGAATTATTGATGCTGCATTCACGTCACTGCTTAGCATCGGCTTAGAGATGACAGTACCCCTTAGTGTTGCTAATATTCGTTACAATATTAAGGATGTTCCTATTAAAAAACGAGAAAATTTCGAGAATTATTAAAAAAAATCATATACCAATGAGAAAAATTCCATTAAAGGCGCCGGATCTCTATGCCAGGAATCTCCCGGCGAACCACGTTTTTAATGTCAAATACTCTGAACTCGCAGTAGAGGAAAGCAACCTCCCCAGAGAGACGCGCGTCACTCTAGCTCAACTTCGATCTGCATAGTATAACAGGTTACACTCTTACCTAGCCATAAACCAGAATGGCGCTTGCAACGTGTGGTAATAGCAAAGTTTGATTGAAGAATAAAGATGTTGCATGCGCGAACTTCAGTGAACAGCAGCGGAGCTTCACAGATTCTAGTAGGTCACTTTCACCACACCAAACACTTTAACACAATTTTTAACATAACTGATAGGAGTTTTAGAGAGTAAAAGTTAAAATTCTGTACATATTAGCTGAATAAAAGGTGTACAAATAATTGTTAAATAACAAATACAGACAGTGGTAGTTTAACAAATTCTGCTGCGGTAAGTGGTGAATGTGACCTACTAGAATTTTGTGAAGCTGGCTTCACACTATTTTTCGTCCCTGCAACATCTCTTATCTTAAAATTGTCTCTGGTAATAGTCTAGAACAGGTGTCGACTGCTAATACGTGCCCAAAAATATACCAAGTATTGACCTCGACAACAATAATCCGAAGGGCGGAAAATAAAAATTTTAACTCGTTCAAAAGATACCCGAAAAATGACCCCGAGTCCCTCCGAAACCGGGGGTGGGATCCATAGAATTATTGCGCAGAACATCTTTCGCCTTTGCGGCTCGCCGCGCTTATAAAAAATTACCCTGGCCGGTCCACCAATGGAGTGGGATCAAAATTAAATGCGTGCAAAATCCCTTTGTACACAAAATTTGTTTCAGCGCACAACAACGTTACAACAACCACATGAAAATTGCTAACTTCAACTGCAAATATCTCCGGACAAAGATCAACTTTTCTTTTCCGCCTTCGTATTATTGTTGTCGAGGTCAATACGCGTCTTTTGACACCTCTCTCAATATTTTTGGACGCGTTTTAGCAGTCGACCCCTGTTTTAGACTTTTACCCAGACCCAGACTAGATTGGTATAGAAAATGAGCGAAATCGGATGATAACCACGCCCACTTTTTATATATAACATTTTGGAAAACACAAAAAACCTGATTGTTTAGTGAAATAATACACCTAGAATGTTGAAATTTTACATGTGACGATTTGAGACTTGATAAAAATTTGTTTAAAAATGGGCGTGGCACCGCCCACTTTTATAAAACAATTTTACAAATATATTAATCATAAATCAAAAATCGTTAAACCTATCGTAACACAATTCGGCAGATAGGTTGCCTTTACTATAAGGAATGCTTGAAGAAAAATTAACGAAATCGGTTAAGGACCACGCCCCACTTTTATATAAAAGATTTTTAAAAGGGTCGTAGACGAATAAAATAAGCTATATCTTTGCAAAAAAGAGCTTTATATCAATGGTATTTCATTTCCCAAGTGGATTTATAGCAATAAATAGGAAAAACTTCAAATTAAAAAAATGGGCGTGGCATCGTCCCTTTTATGACTAAGCAATTTTCTGTGTTTCGGGAGCCATAACTCGAAGAAAAATTAACGGATCGTAATAAAATTGGGTACACAAATTTTCCCTATAGCTGAAATATTTCTAGGAAAAAATGGACGAGATCGGTTAAAGACCACGCCCACTTTTATATAAAAGATTTGTGAAAGGATCGTAGGCGACAATAATAAGCTATATCTTAGCGAAAAAGAGCTTTGTATCAATAGAATTTTACTTTCTAAATTGAATTATATCATTAAATTGGAAAACACTAAAATTTTTGAAAATGGGTGTGGCACCGACACCTTTTATGACTAAGCATCTGAAATTAAATATACAATGAAGCTCACGCTGAGTATATAATGTTCGGTTGCACCTGAACTTAGACACCTTACTTGTTTTCAATTGCGTTTCTCTATACACTTTACTTTCGCACTTTGTGCCGCTAAACACAAACATAATTATAGCTAACTGAAAAATTCCATTAGCGTATTAATATATTCTATCTCCCACGTGTTTTAAAGAAAGTGAAGCTTTAGTAATCGAAAACCATGCCCTTCAGGGCAAATAAAGAAGGGGGTAATAGGTTTGCTATTTCAGCAACCAGCCCCAGAGCTAAAAAGCCGAACATCCAAATCCAGCGAAGAGTACCCTGGTTTATCCCCTCCTTTAACCTTCTTAATCCCAAGTACATCGTGGTCTCATCCTCAAACGAAAAAAGCCTCTGTCCGAATACTCGGTCCAAAGATCCTTAGAGATTATAAGCAAAGACATAAAAAGAAAATTACCCAACTGAGAGACGGTAGTTATTGATGCTAGTGAAAGATATTTATTGCAGCTAAACAGGTACCAGGCTTATGCGAAATTAAATGTAAGTTACATGAAAACCTCAATTTCGTTAAGGGAACGGTACTACGCGCCTTACCTCAAAAATATTTCGGATGAAGAAATTGCGTAAGAACTATTTTCTGAAGGTGTTGTTAAAGCATATAAGTTTACAAGAACCACAGATAACAAGACGGTACCTACAGGAGCCATTTTGCTCACTTTCGACCTATTCAGACAGAGAAGCCTATTCAGCTCAATTTCCTACAGCTTCACTCCCACTTTCTTTCGCTGGAGTAATCCACCCCAGCAACAGTGAACTTACGACAAAAAACACACAACAAAAACAAGACAACATCAATAGTAATACAACTAATGAAACACCCAATCATAGCAGCAACAGTGCTTCTAGCAATAAAGAAGCAGTTATTAGCAAAAACACTTCTGATAAAACCTCAAAAAACAACTACAACTGTTGCAAAAACTGCATCAGCAGCCCAAGAAACCCCAAAACCCCAACAAAACACAACATGCAACAATCAATTCACCAATAACTCTGCTTAGTCAGCAATGAATTCAAAACGGCAATTACTTTATGTCGCCTATGTCCGAGACATAGTTATTTTAAATGCTGGTTCAGGAGACAACCTGGACGACAGATTTGTCTATGACCATGACCTTTAAAATTCTACAATGGAACATAAAAGGAATATACAATAAACATAAACGAACTACACCTTCTAATAAAAGAACTCACACCTTCGGTCATTTCGTTACAAAAAACACACTTCGCATACGAATAAAACCGCTCCAAAATCTAACTCGTACTTCCATAACTTACCGCAAAATTTAACAAAGAAACAAGTGATAGCTATCATGATAAGAAAGAATATACCTCACAAACGCATAGATGTGCAATCTCCTCTAGCGACTATTGCTATCGAGATAAACTTGAACTTCAAATTCACCATCATTTCCACTTACATCCCCCCTCAGCAACCATTTAGCGTTAAAGATCTATTCGACAAAACAGCTTGTCGCAAACTCAGAACTAGTTACTCGTAGGAGATCTGAATGCATGGAGTCCGTTGTGCGGTTCAGAAACCATCAATCAAAGAGGTAAAATAGTTGAAATTTTGGGTCAAACCAGGGCACTCCCAAACCGAAGTTCATTATTAAATAAACTAATTAAAAAAATATTTTTAAGTTAAAGGGTTTTATTGAAAACAATACTTTCATGAAATAACAATAATACTAAAAGCTAGAATATAATTAGGTAGGTCCTAGGTACTAGTCATCACACTCCTCATCAATCTAGGGCGTTGATCAGACAATTAAATAAAAGCGTTGGGCGCGTGAAATTTCTAATAATGTGAGGCGTAGCATAACCTGATTAAGGTTCAGTTAGTCTTATATATGACTATCAATAAAATTTGACGCTTCCAACGCTTTTATTTAATTGTCTGATCAACGCCCTAGATTGATGAGGAGTGTGATGACTAATACCTAGGACCCACCCAATTATTTTCTAGCTTTTAGTATTATTATTATTTCATGTAAGCATTGTTTTCAATAAAACCGTTTAACTTAAAATTTTTTTTCACCTTTTTAGTCTTTATTTAATTGCCTATTATTTCTCATTCTATTTAGTTCATTTAGTGACTCATTATTACAAGGACTCTTTCCTAACACATTGTTACAATCTAAGTCTTCAATACATAATCCTTCCAAAGACTTTACTCGACTCTGCGCCACGTATGCTTGTCCCTCCTCCAACTCCAAAATATTTTGATGTCACTTCTACCGGACTGTATGTAATATTTGTTCCAAATATGAGCCAAATCGGACATCATGGGTCGCTTTCTATTCATGTATGTATTCAGCCCTATTCTTGAATCCATCGTATACTCGATTTTCGTAAATTCTACGAAAGTACGTTTACTGAATCCATCGTAAAGGCTCCATTACTGATACTTAGCATAGACTTGACTTGGCTTGCGAACTGTCACTTACAGTTCTGTTAAATGAATATTGCATGTTACTGATTACTCAAAACTTAACTTGACTTAGAAGTCTGTTGAATTTTGATTTTCTATGTAAGTTCTAAGTGACGTTTACATTTTGAGATACCATTTGTTTGTTTCCATTTCATTTTGACATTTTGTCATACAAATTGACATTTATTTAAAAATAAATTGCAACGCTGATTATGATGCCAGATTTTATGCGCCAAGTGGAGTATAATCGTGGCTAAGTTGCCAAGTTTACGCCAAGTCAAGTCAAGTCTATGCTAAGTATCAGTAATGGGGACTTAAGTTCGAAATTCGTAGAAAGCCTTCACTGAACACACTCTAACTGTCAAATCGTAGAGTTTTGTACAAATTTTCTACGACGCGTATCAGCTTGCGGGAAAAAGTAAAATCATTAAAAATTCAAAATAAAAAGGCATATTAAACAAATAAAATGTAAGTATATTATTAAAAGTGATATGTATACTAATTAAATTACAATCTATTGTTATAATAGGTCAAAAATTGCCAACAATGTTCCCCCTTATTTGACCTACTGCAGCAGCAACCTGAAATGCCACAAAGTGCCCAAAGGAGTAGGTTAACAAATTTTGGGAAAACATTGCAAAGGAGCTAAATAGTCTTACGACACCAACAAAAGTTGCATCTACCTGGAAAAAAAGTAATGCTTTTGTAATACGTATGCAAGTACTGTATGTGATTTCATTGTTTGCTTTTGTTTTAGGTATATTTGGACTGGAATGTAAATATGTAAAACGCAAGCTACTGGAAAATAAAAGGGACAGACAGCGACAGGAGGCGGAAGAAATCGTTAGCATCGCTTCACACATTTGGAAGAAGGCTTAAAAGAATTAAATTACTAAAATATTTATTTTAATTTTTAAGGGTGTTATAATAATGACAATTATTACAAAAACTATAAAACATGATTACACCCTGAAACCAATATTTTTCGTAAAACTCCCTTTTTACGCTACGTTTCTCTTCGTTGGTCATATCTAAGTGTATCAATTGTGGACATAGCCGCGTTTGGAAAATTAGTAATGCATCTTGCAAAACTTTAGAAGACGTGGACTGACAAAATCTTTTCCAACTCCGTGCTGATAGCTACCTTCAGCAAAAAAAAGCGTAATACCGATTCTAAGCGTATTATAGGATTCATTGAAGATGACCCACCGAACGCCGTATTTCCTTCATTTATTACACCGAGCACGTAGGTAAGTAAAGTTCCGCGGAAAGTTTTTATACAACTAAATTTTTTAAAACCTTTATAAGTTCTTTAAAACACTCCTTTCACTTACATAGCCTCTTCTAATCTCAAGATTCCTCCTAATTTTTAAATCACGTCTTTCTTGCTCATTTTCTTCTAACAAAACTGCAAATGATATGGAATCCATTTTAAGCACTTAACTTTTTTTAATGATATAATGCAATTTTAAACTAAAATTTAACTTTGATATTTTTTATTTACAATCGCTCAGTTGACTTCGAATAACCAAAATTTCACATTTTATGTTGGCAGCACTTTTTTCGGTTTCACATGAGTTCAGTGATAAGCAAATTCTTCGTATTCGTAGCGGAGGGTTGTATTCGTAGATTTTCTACGATGGATTCAAGAATAGGGCTGATTATGTGTTCCAAATATGGACCAAATTGGACCACAAATACGATTTTTGTGAATATCTCGATCCTTGCGTCACCTAGCGGCGATTTTTTTTCATAGGTCGCTTTCTATTCTTGTATGTATTATGTGTTCCAAATATGAGCCAAATCGGGCCACAAATACGATTTTTGTGAATATCTCGATCTTTGCGCCACCTAGCGACGATTTTTTCTTATTATTGCATTGTCATTGGGTTTTGAACTATATTCCAAGTTTCAAGCTTGTAGCTTATCGGGAAGTTACCTAAATTTTAATTACAAAATTCGTTCACAATGTCCGAGCAGCCTGTCAAGTCAAACTAAATAAAACCGTTTAATAAAAAGCCAACTGAGAGAAATTCCAATGCTCGGCCAATGCAATCCTAGACAAGTACCCACATTCCTCTAATATAAACATCGAAGCTAATGCTCTGAAGAAAACAATTCTAACAGCAGCACATATCTCGGTACCCCAAACACACAAAAAAAGAATACGGAAATCGGTAGTCCCCTACTGGTCGCCTCACCTTGAGGCGCTAAGAGAACACAAACAGTACCTTTGGCACAATTATAGAAGATATACACTCAGAGAAAAAATCGTTCGAAAACGAACGAAACAAGTTCAAAATTAAGAACATTCGTTGACAAAAGTCTGTTAAGTACGCTTTTTCTTAACTCGTGACCGATGGGCTTGTTGTAAGAATTTAAGAACAGTTTTTCGAAGCACACTGTTCGTATTTTATGGCCAGTTTGGTATTGTTGTGTGAACCTTCTGTGCTCATTCAAGCACTACTTGGGCTTGATTTAAGATTTTTCGTTCTCACGCTTCGAGAAAGATTTGTGGTCGATTTAACGGTCTCAATTCAAGAATGGTTTGTGCTTGATCTTGGGGGGAGTGGGAAGGTAACATGATTCAATCACAAGAGGTTTGCTCGACAGACACATTTTTGACAATTGCAGCCATTTTGCTCCCAAATCGAATTGACATCCGTTAACTGTGTTGTTTCTTTGCGAATTTTCGAAAAATATTAGTAGTAGAAATAGGAAGCAATCAGTTTACAAATACCCTATAAGTACTTAACTGCAAAATTCCTTAGAACATTTATTTTAATTTTATGATGAATTTATTAACTATGCCATGATCTATTAGTGTGACTGAACATAGGTTTTATGAAAAGTACGGACACCAAGGAATCGTGCACTTTCGTAAACCTATGAACATACGAAACCTAAACCAATTCAAAATTCATCGTTCAACGTCAAAACCTCGACTATTAAATCGATTCACGTAAAAATGTCATTAGTAAATAATGGAGATGCCATAACGAAATGTACTCATTGGGCATGTTAACTTATTCAGGTAAAAGTCTAGAACAGGAGTCTACTGCTAATACGCGTCCAAAAATATCGAGAGGTGACCTCGACAACAATAATCCTAAGGCGGAAAAGAAAAATTGTATCTCTGTCCGAAGATATTTGCAGTTGAAGTTGGCAATTTTCATGTGGTTGTTGTAATGTTTTTGTGCACTGAAAAAGATTTTGTGTACAAAGGGATTTTGCTCGCATTTAATTTTGATCCCACCTCATTGGTGGACCGGCCAGGGTAATTTTTTATAAGCTCGGCTGAAGGCCACCAACGCAACCCGGGGTCATTTTTCGGTTTTTCGTCAATATCTTTTGAACGAGCTAAAATTTTTATTTCCGCCTTCGAATTATTGTTATCGAGGTCAATACGCGTCTTTTGACACTTCTCTCGATATTTTTGGGCACGTATTAAAAGTCGACCTTCTGTTCTATTAATTCCGTATGTTCGGAACATTCGTCTCCATTTAAGAATTTGGAGAATCGGTTTATATTTGGAATATTATGCATATTCGGACCTCGTGAGGTAGTATCAAATGAACGTATTCCCGAATATACTAAATTAACGGTTTATCCGGAACTTCCATGAATACTTAACGGAAAAGAGCTTTCCGAAATTTCAGAATAAAAAGGTGAATACTCCCTGTGTAGCAGGACCGCACAAAAGCTTAACTCTTCTGTCAAAGTCAAGGTAGGAATATAAAGTTCTAAGACAATAAGCCATTTTCTTTTATTTTTGTTTTTGTCAGTTCATTGCGGCTGCTGAGTAGCGTATCACCCCATGTCGGCTGCCTGTTCAAAATCATGCTATCTCAAAATATTTTTCAAAAATTTCCCAATTCAGGATTTGTCACAAAACCGCCCTATATTAGAGTTAGATTGAAGAACGCTTCATCTCAGAATGCTTTTCATTAACTCCCTCTTATGACAAAATGCATTGAACTTATGCTCATGTAGGGAGTTTTGGAAACAAATTTTGAGATAGTGCATTTTTGAATAAAATTCTAACGTACGGTATCTTCAAGCAATTTCTGAAAGAATGATCAAACCAACATAACTTTATCAATTCACGAAATATTTAGTAGAAAATGAACTATTTCCCCAAAAACTTTTGGCATTTACAAATTTATTATCACTACTTATATACTACCAAAGATACTTGTCTACTACAATTTCACTGAAGGGGATTGAATTTCCCCGTTTTCCTTACTTCGTAAAAGCCTGTCCAGATTTTTCAATTTGGGAGTGTCAAAGATCTGTCATCATTGAAGAACAAACCTCTAGTAATTGGATCATGGCAAGGTTTTTCAATTAATCATTTATTATTTTTGTTTTTATTAATAATAATTTTTTTTGTCATTAATAAAAAACATTAATAACAAAAAACTATTATTAACATAAAAAAAATTGTTTTAAAAAACTTCAGAGTTTGACGGTGATTGAACTCGCGGCACACGATCGCAACCGCAACATTATAACCGCCGTGCCACTACAACTGCTTGATAGCTTGTGCCAAATGTTGTATTTAACATTGTAGTGCACACGAATTGTACTGTTTCTTTTTTCTTGAACTTAATTTAAGAACATCATTCTCTTTTCAAGAAAACGGTGTCAGTTCAAGAACAAAAAAGTAAGAACACGAAACGCTTGAATTGCTCTATCACGTCGGGATTTTGAAATATCCTAACCTAAATGTGCAAAAAACACCGTTTTTGCCTATTTTTGAGGTTATATATAAACGACAGATTTTTTTTTAAAAAGCACACATAGCATCTTAAAGAAGAAGTCTTTCTCTTACGAACGGCGTTGAGTTTGCTCAAATATCTTTTTTTTTCGCTAAGATAGAGCAATTATCGTAAGACTTATCGTAATTCAGTGGTTTTTCAGCTATAGGAAAATTAGCAAATTTATAAACTTTAAATTGCTCTATCTTAGCGAAAAAAAAGACATTTGAGCAAACTCAACGCCATTCGTAAGAGAAAGACTTCTTTTTTAAGATGCTATGTGTGCTTTAAAAAAAAGATCTGTCGTTTATATATAACCTCAAAAATAGGCAAAAACGGTGTTTTTTGCACATTTAGGTTAGGATATCTCAAAATCCTGACGTGATAGAGCAATTATGCGTCCAGATTTAAATTCAGCGCATCGAAAACCTTTAGGAAAGTATGGTCTGGTTTATGGTCAAATTTCTTGTCGGCCTGTGTAATCAATGCGCAACTAGTGCAGCCGGCTACAGGCCAATATCACTCCTCCTTCTCATAGAAAATCGCATTATGTGGTTTGCGCTGGCAAAAGGGCATACCTACCGACCAGGTAGACTTCAAAAATGGTCAGAGAACAATAGACGCATTGCTAGTATTCGAACATTTTGCAACAACTGCTCTGGCGATAAAAAATCACGCCTCTGTCCTAAATCTAGACTTTGAGAAAGCTTATGATAGAATGGGTTCGCATATTGTCCTGCGGCAATTGGCCGAATGGAAGATCCTGTGCAATTGCTACGTTAACGTGAAGTCATGTAGTAAGTATTTTAAGAACTAAAAACTGTTTAATGGTATCCCTCAGGGCTTGCCTCTTTCCGTAGTACTTTTCATAGTAGCTTTTGATGAAATCAATAAATGCCTGTCTCAATTCAAAAGAGTAAAACGAATTATGTATGCAGACGATATACTATTGTTTACCAAATGTAAAATATATCTATGGTTCAAAGCGATTTCACACAAATAATTTCTCAAATAACACACTGGCCCAAAATATCGGGAGCCAAACTTTCATACAACAAATGTTAAACCTTTCACATATGCAACAAAAAGCTGTGCCCACCGATAAATCTAAGCTTCAATAATGTAGATATCGTGGACAGTAACAACTTGAAGTTTTTAGGAATTATATTCGACAAAAAGCTCACATATAAACAACACGTAGAATATTTAAGATTAAACCTAGATAAAAGATTAAATGTGATTAAGTATCTATCATCGAAACACTGTCTCCTGCATCCAACGACTTTAATACGCATTACGAAGGCTCTAATGTTGGCGAAACTCGACTACGGTATCATCAACGGTAGCATCTACGGGCACTGTGCACGCAGCAATATGAAACGACTACTAACACAATACCACACAGCAGCTAGGCGATATATACGCGCCTTCCCTACATCACCAGTTCGATGTACACTCACAGAAACAGGTCTCCCGACCGTAGAAGAACAAGCCAGACAGAACACCGTGAAATTAATATACAAGCTTTTTCAATGCAAGAACCCAGTGGTATATGAATCAGTCACCTCTGCGGTAAGAAACAACAAAGTGTTTTCTCGTACATCGGCCATCACAAAATGCATTAACATAGCGAGAGAGCTGGACATTCCTATTAAACCTGAAAAGGTGAGCTTTATCTGGCCTCCTCTTTGGATGAATTTTAAGCCGTTTGTCATTACCGACATGAACAAAAATAATAAGAGAACTACACCGCCTTCTGTTTATTAGAAATTTTTGAAGAGATCGCCACGAAATATGAAGATGAAGAGTGGAATTTCATCTTCACTGACGGTACAAAGCTGCTTTCAAAGACGCAAATCACGATACGATCACGGTAGGCCATGTACTGCCTTTCTGTTCAGTATATACGGCCGAAGTGAACGCCATTCTGTCCGCAGCGCAATTTGCCTTCGGCACCAAAAAAACAAACAAAAAATACATAGTATGCACAGATAGTCTCTCTACCTTACAGTCTGTCATGAACATAGCCAACACGTTAAAATAACCATATCAATACGCAAAACACTTTTAGAAGGAAATAACCTTATAAAGATTATGTGGGTTCCCAGCCACGTATCAATACCGGGAAATGAAGTCGCAGACCAAAGAATTACTAAAAACAAGTTCGGAAAACTGGAAGAACTTCACACACCAACGAAAGACCGGCTACTTACCCGGTCAAAGTCAGCTGTAATAATTTCCAGGTATTTATTCGACTACGTATAGGACATACGATCCTTACGCATGAGCAAATTCTCAAGGGTATGTGCGTGTCACAGTCCCCTTCTGTAACACATAAACAAACTCTGTGATTCATCTTGTCGACAGATGTCAACAATTCGCTACAACCAGAGCAAACCTGTTCGACAAAACGAGTCCTACCAGCCTGCTAAAAACTCCAGATGTTGAATCCATAGACAAAATGAATGAATTCCTAAGGTTAACGAATCTTAAGAAATTAATCTAGAGTTCATTATCTGTAAGATTTAAGTTAATCTAAGTAATTCCTCTTCGGATGTATGTAAAAAAAAGTAAAAAATAAAAATAAAAAAAGGCTAGTGCTCCTTATCTTTGGCAAAGGAGGCATTGGCGCTGCCTCTAGTAAATAAATAAATAAATAAATAAAGAAATTATCAAACCAATTGGTATTGTGTGAAATAATTCTTATAAACAAAAGTCCCAAGCTTTCAAAGAGGCCGGTACGCCAACAGCTGGATGGAATATCACCCTATCTCGGCTGCCGCTCCGAAAACGCCCCATCTTAGGAAACTAAAAAAAAACGCCCTATTTAAGAATTTATTTGAACGGCCTATTTCAAAATTTTATTCAAAAACGGCTTATCTCAGAATTTGTTTTAAATACGTTATATCTGAGCGTATAAGCAGTGAATACATTTTGACATGAAATAGCGCGTTTATAAAATAAATTCTGAGATAGGGCGATCTTTAACAGATTTCTGAGATAGAGCGTTAATTAAAATAAATAATGAAACAGGGCGGAAATATAGTGATATTCGATATTCCACTCAGCAGTCGATAAGACCAGTATACATTATCATCATAATTAATTGGCGCTTAACCGCCCAATAGTTTTGGCGGTTGCGTAACAAGTCATGCCCGCTATCACTGTTTCGCGCTGACTAATGCCAATTAGGACCACCAAGGGAAAACTAACCTCTTGCACCTACGTCTCTACCTCCTACTATGCTTCGAAGTAAGGGTGCCGTTTGAAATACTTTCTTGGCCGAAGCGTCTTTGTTCCTTCGCATAACATGACCCAGCCAGCGAAGACATTCGTTGTAATATCTTCATATGTACGTAAGGCTCCTACAACTCATCATTATACCTGCGTCGGCATCACGGACAGGGATCGTAAGTCTTCCACAGAACTTTCTCTCGAATACTCACAGGGGCAATATGATCTTCATACCACCATGATTTCGAGCCATATATCAGGACAGGTATGATGAGCGATTTGTAGAGCGTGATTTTTGTTCGTGGAGAGATTTTTCTTTACTGCAAAGTAGCACATGTTGGCAAGATATATTCAGTAACTTTACCTGAGAGTGCAATACGTTCATAAAACTCCTAACTCCAATCAGAAAAGTAAAATTCTTAATACGTTTGGTTTTCTATATGGACTAACTTTGCTAAATCGCGTTTTCAATTATTCATTGTATCAATGCAGTTCTTATAATAGCGTACTTGTGTTTCAACGAATGTGTGCAAATGGCGTAAATATGAAGCTTGCGAAGTACTGATGCCATCAAGTAGTACTTTTGTTATCTCGGCTTGGCGATCGAATTCCGCTTGCCCAACACGTAGATCACGTTCAGCCTGTGATATCTATAATATAAAAATAAGTCGGGTTTTTCTTTCTGACGCTATAACTCCAGAACGCACGAACCGATTTCCACGGTTTTGCATTCGTTGGAAAGGTCCGTGAGGTTTATAGCAAAGAAAATTCAGGATCGACGCACAGGGTCTCGAGATATAGGCCAAAACGTGGATCCGGGTACCCCTAGAATGTGTTTATAGAATATGGATATCAAATGAAAGCTGTTGATGAGTGCTTTAATACAGGGTAATTTTCATACCCATTTATGACTAGGGTCGCGAGATATAGGCCCAAACGTGGATGGCCTAGGATGTGTTTTTACATTATGGGTATCAAATTGAAGCTTTTGATGAGTGCTTTAGTACAGGGCAGTTTCCATACCTCACTAGGTTCTCGAGATATAGGCCAAAACGTGGATCAGGGTAACACTAGGATGTGGTTTTACATTATGGGTATCAAATTGAAGCTGTTGATGTGTGCCTTAGTACAGAGTAATTTTTATACAGCTGGGTTAGTAGAGTTTCGAGATATAAGCCAAAACGTGGACCCAGATACCCCTAGAATATGTGTGTAATACGGATATCAAAGCTGTTGTTGAGAGTTTTAAAGTAATTTTCATTGTGATATTCGATTTAGTCGCATCAACCTGGGAAAACTGATAAATATGCAGGCGAAGCCGAAATAAAGACATGAATTAATAATACCCACATACCTATTTACATACGTGCTATTCGATTTGCCTGAAATTTGTTATACAAATATGCCTATATTAGTATTTACGATCGTTTTTTCCGGGAAGTAGACCAGAGATTAGGACTAGGACTGGGACTGAGACTCGGCGTGGGACTGGGACTCGGAATGGGACTGAAATAAAATACATACCACCTCTGGGACTGGCAATAAGGGATGAAGAAGAATGAGAAGAACTTGAGAGAAGAGAAAAGAGGGAAGGAGAAATAGACTGAGAAAGAGATAGAATAAGACGAAGATACAGATAGATGCCGCAAAAAATACGGAGGGTGGAGTTAATAAAAGGATTAAGAAAAAGTGAAGAGGGGGAGGGCAGAGTTAGACGGAAAAGCTTATTATGCATATAGACCAAATTTAGGGCAGAACAACGTCCGCGGGTCTGCTAGTTAAATAATAAAGTAACACACACAGTTCCGACTGTATTTGCAAGGATCAAAAAAGAATTTAAAAAAAAATCGAGAGACCCTGGCAACATAAGCTTTAAATTCAAGGGCGAACTTTTGCAACTTTTTTTCTACCCAGTCTAGAGTACCTGTCAAAGATGACCTAACCTCAAAGTGCTCGAAGGCTCAACGTATTTAATTTTATGTAGACCACCAACCCAACATAGGCTCCACGTAAGTATAAGCTAATACACAGAGCTGTCATGGAATCCAATTGTTGTCGGAATCGGATTTAAAAACGACCAAATAATTGCTTTGGTGTCATGAAATCAAATGTTATCGGTCTAATGTTCGAATTGGAATTAGTGTCGGTTTTAGGTGTCACAGAATCCAATAATATGGATTTTGCTATCGGAAACAATCCAGTCAGTTAAAAGCTGTTGGATTTCATTTTTTCCTAGTTGTATTTCTCTTGCAGTTGAGTATTTTCTAAAAATGTAAGTAAATAAAGGTTTATTTTATAAAAATAAATGTAAATTTACATATACATATCTTCATTCTTAATAGGGGAAAACATAAAAATTCAATTCAAAACAGCATTTTGACTGAATTTATAGAGAAACGTCCAGATATTGCGAAGGGCTTCACGAAGCACATCATCTAAAATCGTTGACACCGTGCTTCTACCTACACCCATGCTAGAATCCTTGCTAACTGATCTTTGATAGGGTCCTTCAGCTAAAAATCGTAACGTAGCTGCTAGTTGCAACACTGGCAGAACTTTCCAGCGAGTTAAGCGTCCTTCAATGGTGTCCAATACCATTCGGAAAGCCTCTTTGTTTATGCGATAGTATGCAATGTAACGGCAAATACACTAGGTGTGTTCGGCAAGAAAACTTGCAAGTAACATCAGTAAAGAGAGAATTGTGTAAAACTCTCTCTAAATCTCAAATGTGAAAATTTTCCGCCGAACAGAAATTTGTAAAAACTTGCAGCAAAACAGCTGTTACTAAAACGTCTGTCTGTTTTGACATTCGATTTTTGCATTTTTGTGTGTTTAGTTCCTACTAGAAAATTATTTAAAAAAATGGAAAACAAGGGAAAACTAAATGTACAGGCACATTCCAGTAGGTTCAAATGGGTAAGCAGATATATATATACATACATGACCTATATTTTCCAATTTATAGTTAAATTATTTATATTTATAGACGACACTTATAGACAAAAAGTTGCCGAAAAAGCAGCTGGAAGTGATTTCTATGAAGAAATAATATTTTCCGAATCCCAAGAGACCGAAATAAGTCCAACACAGCATGATGATGATTTTGTTCGGCATCAACGTACTCCTGGCAGCGACATGGTGGATGAGAACAGTGAAATGTTATACCATGCCGCTGGATGTAGTAGCGAGACGCCGATGAAAAAGGTAGTGTGGCTTGACGCGCCAACGAAATTCCTTATATCGAAAATAAAGGAACTGCAGCCGAAGGTGGGAAAAACCGCGAAAATTAAAAGTAAGAGTCATATGTGAACCCAAATCAGCCACGAATTACAGGAAATGGGTTATCCGTTTACGTGGGTACACGTAGAGGCAAAATTTTTCGCTTTGGAGCGCCGGTATAAAAAAGTCCAGTATAACAATTCAAAAACAGGGCAGAATAGGCAAATTTGCCCTTACCAAAAGTTAGCTTGAAACAGCTCAAAGAGGTAATCATATTAATTAACTTCTTTCTATAGCGAACTTGACGACATACTCCAGCAAAGGGTTGGGATAAATCCAGAGTTTCTTCTTGACAGCGAAACCAACAAAAGAAAAAGTAGTGACGAACACGACGAGTCATCACAACCTAACTCGGGTAACAAATTTAATTTAAATTAATAATACTTTATTCTGGTTTTAATTTATTTACGCCCGATTTGTTGACAAAGTAAATTTACGACTCGGTTTAGCCTTGCTAAACAATGATTTAGCACGAAACTGAGATATATTTTAATGAAGTTTTTAATGGGTTAACAAAATTAACCAAGCTCTAACGCTTAATTCCTCACCGTTAAGCTGTATCTTAAATTTAAATCCTTGTCAAAAAAGTAGCCGTTAATGTTTTTAATTTTATTTTATTTAATCGATTCAACTTTACTTTATTTTAACAAATTGAATTTAATTTTAATATTTATTTAATATTTAATTTAATTTAATTTAAGTTTACTTTATTTTATTTCATTTCATTTTATTTTATATTTTATTATATTTTGTTTTATTTTATTTTATTTCATTTCATTTTATTTTATATTTTATTTTATTATATTTTGTTTTATTTTTGTTATCTTTAATTTAATTTATTTTATTTTATTATGGCTAATTTTATTACATTTTATATTGATTATATTTTATATTGATTTATATTTAATGTTATTCGATTTTATTTTATATAATTCTATATATTTTATCCAATTTTGTATACTTCTAGAATCTTTGGACTCAACGCCATCTTGCTCAAGAAAACGGGGAAAAACTACAATTGACATTCTTTTTGAAAAAATTGAGAGCGAATCAGAAAAGCAACATAAGCGGGATGAGAATCTGAAACAAATTATGGAGGAGAACATTAAACAAAAACAAATTAATTCAGAAAAACGAATAGAAATTGAGAGAAAAAAATTAAGTCTATTGGAATCCCTTATAGATGTCCTCAAAAAATGATCATTTTAATTCAACAACATTTTCTTTTGTCCATTTTGGTCAATATGTATTTATTTAACAAAATAAATTAAAATACAGTGCTTCACAAAAGTTTACGTACAGCAAAGTTTGTTAAAAAATCACTATTTTTCGCGGGCTAAAGTTTTTAAAGTGTTTGGCAAGCGCTCCGGGTGTATTTCTGCCATTAAAAGCTCTCAGTGAAAACTTATCTGCCTTGCAGATGCCGT
Source organism: Eurosta solidaginis (assembly GCA_029619165.1). Lineage (NCBI taxonomy): Eukaryota > Metazoa > Arthropoda > Insecta > Diptera > Tephritidae > Eurosta > Eurosta solidaginis. Next base: position 42,999 of record JARSSU010044309.1, on the reverse strand, counting down.
TCGGAGTCGGCATAAAACATGTAGGTCCCGTCCGGCCAAATTGTAGCGAAAAGCAAGAGGAGCACGACGCAAATTGGAAGAGAAGCTCGGCCTTAGATCTCTTCGGAGGTTATCGTGCCTTACATTTTTTTTTAAGTTTTTATGATAGTTTCTTAATATATTTTGGTAGACTTCTTGACGTAAGACTTAAATAATAGTGTGGAACTTTGTGCGAAGCTATATAAAACTCGCGAAGTTTGCGTCCTAATTTTCAAGACTTGATTGATCCTTTTTGGACTTTTTTGAATATGCATAATAATAATAATGGCAGAAATCGTTGATATCGATAATCAGACAAATCTCTAAAGCTGCATGCTTCATGGCCCGCAAACCATAAAAATACCAACAAATATGTATTTTGTGGCAGTCTTCTGTCAGGATGAAGTTTGCTGTATTCTTCGCTATTTAGAAGTTTTTGGCACAGGTTTTCAAAAAGGCTACTTGAAATGCGAAAATGCGTACGGAACTCTTTGTCCGTATAAGTCGGTACTATTTCCTCTACATAATGCTTTACGGAATTTCTTGCACTTTTCGTGCACATTAAGGCGCAATCAAACAATATTTATTTCTCCTTTTTAATTGAAACAATATTTCATTGTCCTCGTCGTCGGCACTGTCGGATAAAGAATACTCCATTACAGTCATAACCACGGCAGCAACGACCTTGTTTCGGATGTTTATTCCTGGTTCATCAGTGCTTTCTAAAAAATAGGAGAACCTGTTCACACAAAGCTAACTACCTTTTTTGTATACCTTCAATATTTCCGATATCTGGTTCTCCAACTGGGTCTGTAGATTTTAGTTCTCCTCCTAAAGAGACCACATTAGGACATTGAATTTCGACGCACTGCTTTAAAAATATATACAATTAAGTTCGGAAATTGTTGTATGTAAATACTTACAGTGGCCCACATAATTATTGGCACACCTTATTTTAGCAATTTTCACCACTTTCGTCTGTAAAATTATTTTAACTAATTTTGTAAAAAACTATTTATCAAAATCTTTGCCAAATTTGTGAAATTTCTCCAAGTTTTAAGCCAGATTTTTTTTCAGATTTTTCAGAATTTTTTGTCTTCGTTCACCGCAAGACCCAAAAAAATAAGGCGAAGAAAATAAGGCGTGCCAATAATTATGTGCGGCACTGCATTTCTTTCATGGATAAATTTGGATGATTGTGAACTGAATTTATGCCACAATCGTTGACACCACTAAGTGTGCCACCTCCAGATGCAACAACTGCTGCATATCAAACACTACTGCCACCCATACTAAAGATAGTAAATATAATAAAGATTATTCAGTTCGTGTGTCAGTTTGCATTTGAGCTGCCGTCAGTCTCCGAGTATGTGTTTTTGTTTTGTCTTTGCCCATAAAACCCATTTCGTTGGCATAAGGCTGGCATTGAAGAAGATGAGCACAAAGCAACAAGGCGTTACCCATGGGTTGTAATGATGAGACGTGCAACCCTTTTGCTGATGGTCACATGAATGTGCATGGGGCAATTGCGCCACTTGTCCGGGTAACTGATGTGATGGGTTGTAATGATGAGACGTACAATCCTTTTGCTGATGATCACTTGAAAGTGCGCCACTGGTTCGCTATAGTGCTCCAAGCTGGATGAATGTTGCGTTCCCTCTGCAGACATTCGATATGTGGAATGCTGAGTGTTTTGATCTCCTGAATCTATGTTTGCGTTGTCCACGGGATTTGGCGTTGTTGATGAATTTATATGAAAAGCGCATTTTCCACGATTATCATTGTGCATCGCGTATTGTGCGGGCGTTGGTATGCGATTGTATAATTCGCAAATTGGACATTCTGAAGCAGCTGGTGTTGTATTCATTTTTTGTGGTAAGTTATGTATCTGCAATTGAAAAATTGTTGCATTTATAAAAATCAAAAATATTTTTCCCAACTTCAATGAATGTCACGATCAGCTGTTTTTCACTTACAATTTTTACTGAGTTAAATTTTCCCAGCAGAAACTTGTAGCTCTCTCACCAAATGAAATGTCAAAATGCGCTCTCTCCCTGCATATGTTTTGTGTCACCGAACACTTATTTCTAAAAAGTGTTTAAAATTTAAAAAAAAATTTTAAAAAATTTTAAGCTTGCCGAACAAAGCTACTATAAATATTTAGAAACCCACTTTAAGCAATATTTTAATTACGCTGTCTCTGGAAACTCAAATGGATTGCTGCGATCACTCAAAATTTTCCTTTTGACCTTCTCGCAACTTTCTTCTTCCAATAATATAAACTAGTATCACCTGTGGTCGAAATTCGACCAGCGTGTATTTTTTTCAACTCAGTCTATGCATCAAGTGTTGGAAATATAGCAAACTGGTCTAACTTACTTAACTTTTTCTTTAAAATTTTGAATTTGATCTAAGACCTTGTACCTTTTGAATGTATTTTCTTAAATTTTCTACAAACTTTTCACGTGTAATTATAACGTTTTGGTATGGAGCTCCTTAAACAAATATATAAAAAATATGTAAAATCAAATGAAGTTGACATAGAATTATGGTGAAATTACTTGAAATTGAATTGAAAAATAGGGTTTTCCACACCACCCGGAAGTTCCCCGTTGGCGCGCTACCGAAGTTAGTTTTGGGAGCTCGGTTCCTCAGTAGGCCTATATAACCCATATACATATATCGCCCATTTACTTCAATAGTGTCATAATTCAAAAAACACGAACTTTCAGTTAAAAACGAAGAAATTTGCTAAAAGAATTTAGCCTATTTCACGCCACCCGTTAAATTTTGTATATATACATATATAATTTGTAAGTGTGACACAAAACAAAAATTTCGAGTAGAATAGAGGATGCCTTCATAAAAAATAAAATAAAAATATAAAAAAATTATGTAATGAGAAAGAAAACAGAGTTTACTAAAAAATGTTTAACTAAAGAAAAAAATAAAGTACTTAAATTGCGAAAAAATTGAGTGAAGTGAACAAACAGTTCCATATAAAAACGCAATAAGTGCACTTAGACTTTTTCCGGGGTTTAATATGATCATTGTGGAAATATGAAGATTCTTATGTTCGGATATTTAATGTTGGGATTCCCATTGAGATCTATGTACGTAATTAATTTGTATTAAATTTGTAAACACTCCATTTCATGAATATATATGACCATATCTACCATAAAATATCGTCTGTGAAAATATACTAAGATATAACAAAGCAGAATAAATTAGAAAGAAAAGAAAAACAAACAAAAACATTAAAGTTATTCACGTAAACATATTTACTAAAATAAAATTGATTTCATAACTTTAAGCGACATAAAAAAATTAGGGTTATGGGATCTAAGCATCCGATTAATGGATATATAATCCAACAAAGTTAGCCTAATAATAAATATAGTGGGTAATATACTGACTATGCACGCTATGATGCCGGTTGCCATTTTGACCTAAAATCAAAGACGATTTGGGACGTTTTTTTGTTTCGTTTAATATAAAACGTGAAATTTTCCGATTCAGCCAAGTTGCAGTTAATTAATAATAAACCAATTTGAAATAAGAGAATATATAATAAAATAAAATAAGAACTAAAATAAATTAGGATAAAAGGCAATATAAAAAATTTAATGTTATATTTTTGTAAATTTTTTTTTCGTTCAGTATAAGACGTACTTTATCTAAAATGAGGATTAAATCTGCAAATGCAAAAACATTTTCGGGCAAATTTGCCATTAATTGTTATAAAAAAATTAGTTAGTTTCAACTAAAGTTAACTCATTATTTGTGATTACATGTTTTTTTGAAAACAACTAAAATAAAAAACAAAGAATCTGTTAAATAAAGACTTATGTATTTACGTTTAAGTGAAATTTGCCACAAAAAATGGGCCGGTCAAAAATTAATTCTATTTAAGATTTTTTGGTACGCTACAAATTATTTTGGAACAATTTTTTAGGATTTTGGTAGAGACTATTATAGGTAAGCGGCTACAAAAACAAAGAATCTGTTAAATAAAGACTTATGTATTTACGTTTAAGTGAAATTTGCCACAAAAAATGGGCCGGTCAAAATTAATTCTGTTTAAGATTTTTTGGTACGCTACAAATTATTTTGGAACAATTTTTTAAGATTTTGGTAGAGACTATTATAGGTAAGCGGCAACAATGGGTAACCATACAATTTTTTTGGAATTTGGTAGAGACTATTATAGATAAGCCTACAATGGGGAACCATATTTGTATGTAGGTGAAACATTTGTGCTTTCGAATTTTGCGAGTATACATAAAATTTGAAATTCACATTAGAAAACTTAGACAATTGTTCCCAAAGACGGCGCGCTTGTGCATAAAGGTTTAGGTCTTTGAAATTCGCATTAGACAACTTAGATAATTGTTCCCAAAGATGGCGCGCTTGTGCACGAAAATGACTTACGATATTTGTATGAATTGTTCGAATTTACAAAAAGCTTTTTCTATTAATTATAAACAAATAGAGTAATATTTTTTAACAAAAATAGGCCTATGCACTGCGGCTGATCAATACGAATCGATTCATATAACTTTAATATGATTTTACGTATGCTAAGTATGCGAAACATCTGTCAATTGATTGTATGGAAATTTTGTTAGCGTATTAATATATAGATGCTACAACTGCTGATGCCATTTTGATGTCAATAAATTGGTTTATTTCTGTTTAAATGCACAAAACAACTACTTTATAAAATTTTTCCAAAAATTAACATCAAAATTCCCGGTGCACCGCAAAACAGCTCATTCGAACATCGGTTTTATTTACATTCGAAAAGATACGGTTTTATGACACCAATTTAAATCAATATTGGTTTGTAATTCCGACAAAAGGCAAAACCGACTTGGATTCCATGACAGCCCTGACGTAGATTGTGTTGGTGAAGTAAGTACGATACCTCTGTCATTTTATGGATAATGACATCTGGTTGCGCGTCAACTCCACCGACCGAAATGTTGTAGTTGTTGTATTAATGATAAAGACATTCCCCGAAGGTTTTGGGGAGTGTTATCGATGTTGGGTCCTTTGCCGGATACAGATCCGGGACGTTCTGGTAACAAAGCACATTAAATCTTCTAGGCCAATTCTGGTCCACACCATGAGGAACTTGGGGTCGCCAGAGCCTCGGTTGCTAAAGAAACAGGTTTCGCCCCGGGTATGTGAGGTCTTTATCGGTAATACAACACCAATAACAACAACACTATGGCTTTTTCAAAAATAGGCACATAACTGATTAGGCGCAATTTATGAGCAGTTGCGCATGCATTTAATTTTGATTGTCTTTACAGTTAAGGAGGAAACGGCTACTACCTATTTTAAAATTTTTTGTAAAAGCGTAATATTTTCTGGAGCTCATGACAGATGTTCGCTTAATGGAGCACGTTGCTCCGTGTGAAAATGAAAACTTAACTATTTCATTAAATAAAATTGTGGTTCGATAAAGTTTCTGTGTGCTAGAAAACCACGCGAGTTGTTGTTGTCGTTGTAGCAGTGCTTCGCCCCATCCTATAGGTGTGACCGATCACAATTTGTAATCAATATCCTCTAACGGTAGTCCAAGGAAAATTGCTGTTTCAACAGGGGTGGACCATAATGAGAGGGGTGTTATAGGCGTTGGTTCCACATTACAATTGAAGAGATGGTTGGTTTCATGTGGGGACACATTACAAGGAGGACATATGTTTTCTATGTCGGGGCTGATTCTGGATAGGTAAGAGTTTAACGTGTTACAGTACCCAGATCGAAGTTGAGCTAGAGTGACGCACGTTGCCCTGGGGAGAGTGCGTTCCTCTTCTGCTAGTTTTGGGTATTGTTCTTTGAGTACAGGATTCTCGGGCAATTCCTGGCATAGAGGTCCGACGCCTGTTTGTGGAGTTCACTGAGGACCTGCTTGTGTTTTTTAGCTTCATACGGCTGTGTTCTCAGGTACCGTATTTCTCATAATGCTTACGAAGATGACTCCTTAAGCCCCTGGGCGGCGTTGGCTCATCAATCAGATATCTGTTGGGGTGCCCAGGTTTCTGGGATATTCAACAGGAACTGTTTGGTTAGCATTTCATTTCTCTCCCTAATGGGGAGTATTCTCGCTTCATTACGTAGATGGTGTTCTGGGGACATAAGAAGACTACCCGTGGCGGTTCTGAGGGCGGTATTTTGGCAGGCCTGTAACTTCTTCTAGGGAGTGGTCTTTAGGCTTCGCGACCATATCGGGGACGCGTTGCATGCAATCGGCTGGCCAATTGCTTTGTAAGTGGTAATGAGCGTTACTTTATCTTTACGCCAAGTACGCTAGCAAGATATTTGAGGATTTTATTGCGGCTCTGGATTTTCGGTACAATTGCGGATGCATGCTCACCAAAATGTAGATCTTGATCAAACGTCACACCCAAGATTTTGGGGTGTAAGACAGTCGGTAGCGTAGTGCCATTGACGTGGATGTTCAAAATGGTCGACATTTGGGCGTTCATGTTGTAAATAAGGTCGCCGATGATTTAGTCGGTGATAAGCCGTTTATTTTGTTGCGCAGCTCATCGATCTGTGGGCTTAGACCTCTGGCCATTATTGTGCAGTCATCGACGTAGGAAACGATAGTGACTCCGTCTGGTGGCGGAGGTAGCTTTGATATGTAGAAGTTGAACAAAAGTGGGAATGGGACACCACCCTGTGGCACCCCTTGTTTAGTTCTTCTTGGTTTGGATGTTGCGTTCCTAAATTTCACCGATGCCTGCCGACCACCCAGATAATTTGCGGTCCACCTTTTAAGACTTTGGGGGGAAGGGTAGACCCTTCCAGGTCTTGCAGTAACGTGCCATCGTTGACCCTATCAAAAGCTTTTAACAGGTCTAGCGCAACGAGTACTGTTCTATGGTGGGGGTTTTGATTTAATCCGCAATTTATCTGGGTGCTAATGGCATTTAGCGCGGTGGTTGTGCTATGTAGTTTTCTAAAGCCATGCTGATGATAGGCTAGTTACAAATTGGCTTTAAAGTAGGGGAGCATAATGGCTTCAAGTGTCTTGTCTACTGGCGATAAGAGAGATATCGGGCGATAAGAATCTTCTATGTTAGCTGGTTTCCCAGGCTTTAGTAGCGGGACCACCTTGACCATTTTTCGGGGATGACAAAGGTAGAAGGGGACAGGTTGAAGACATGTCCTAAATATTTGAAACCCTCTTTACCTAGGCTTTTAAGCATCGGCTTGGCTATGCCGTCTGGGCCCACTTTTTTAGATGGTTAAGCATGACCGGGGCATCCTCAACTTTTTTGGCGATAATGGTAATTGGGGACGCGCTGAATTTATGTTTATGCGCACGTCTGTTGGAACGCCGTCTAACTTTGTCAACCGTAGAATGCATTATATACCGTCGGCAAAAAGCGATCGCGCATTTTTTCGCATCCGACAGCACTTTATCACCAAAGGCGATGGACATTTTTTCATTGTGCTAAGACGGATTTGATAGGGACCTTACGGTGGACCAAAGCTTACCCACACCGGCAGAGAGGTTACAACCACTTAGATACTCCTCCCATTTCGCCCGCTTGTGTTCATCCACAAGCAATCTGATGCGTTGGTATATATCCCTTATTTGGGGGTCGGGATCGATCTGTCTTATAAGGTCACGTTCTCTCGCTACATTTGCGGCCTCCGCCGGAAAATGAGGCCGAATTTCGAGGATTCTTCCGGCGGGAATAAAGCGAGCCGAGGCGGATTCAATGACGTTGCGGAAAGCAGGCTCCCCTTGGCGAGCATCAGCCGGGATAGGGAGGCTAGCAAAGCGGCTGTCTGTAAAGGATTTGTACTCATTCCACTTTCCTTTTTTAAAGTTTATGAAAATGCGGAAGCGAAATAAGTATAGGCAGGTGGTCGGATGCCAATGTTACCATCGGCTGGCAGTTGACGCAGTTTACGAGTCCTGCGCTCACAATTGATATTTCTGGCGAACTGTGACCGCTTCCTACCATACGAGTGGCGGCGTCTCCGTTTATTGTGCGTCTTCTTCTATTTGATCCGCCAATATCTCACCCCTGCTGTCCGCCTGCAGGTTTGAATGCCATAGATCGTAATGGGCTTTGAAATCGCCTAAGATAATGCGATTATCGCCAGTGCGTAAGGCACTGATATCAGGGCGGTATCCACTGGAGCAACAGGTGGCAGGAGGGATGTAGATGTTGATGATTTCTAGGTTTACATCGCCTAACCGGACAGATAAGCCGTGACGTTCTAAGACACTGTCCCTGCGGCCGATGTCGGGTTCAAATATATGATATTGCACTGAGTGGTGTATGATAAACGCCAGACCGCTTCCATTTCCGCTCTCGCGATCTTTTCTATGGACGTTATACCCAGAAAAGGTCTGCAAAGCAGATCTCGCTGTTAGTTTAGTCACTTCAATCGCAGCGATGCGGATGTTGTGCCGCTTCATGAAATCGAGATACCGTGATATTCCCAGTAAATGCATTACAGTTTAACTGCAGAATTCTGAAGTGCAACGGGGAAGACGTCGTCACTCTAGGAATAAGTGACGGATGACTACGCTTGAGTTGTGGGAGGCCAGGACGCAATTGCTGTTGTGGCCCTGGGACTGGACGTCCCTGGGTAAGCATTGGGGTACCCGGTGTAGTTGGGTTTGAGGCCTGGCAGTATGAAGCTCGCCGGGAGGTTGCCGTCGCGGATACCGAACATCTAGGAAAGTGGCACCGTCCAAGGGAGGGGCTGCATTGGGCGGATGATGCAAACATATATATTATGTGCTGGCAAACGGTGCAAAAGGTGGTATGGACTAAGAGTCTGTTTCCCTGACCTACACGATTGCTGCCGGAAAAGAGGAGGGATGAAGACGGGGGCGGGGCTGATGCTCTGCATTGCTACCGACTCTACTACGGAGATTGTAGTTCCGAGTGGGAGCGGCCGTATGAACTGGTGACGCCATAGGGCGCGAGCAGCAGCGGGTATTTGTTATGGCTTGCTGAGCAGAAAATCTGCTGCAACGTAGTGGGGGCGCTGAAGCGTAGACTACGGGACACCCTTGGGCGTGAACAGCAAGGAGACACAAAGATTTATAAAAGTTATGAGGACGACGGGTTTTGGGCCCAAAACAACCTGTCCGATGCAACCATCCCTGCACATGACACACTGACAAGAGTATGACCGTCCTAAAACGATTCTTTTCCGGTAAACGCACCAAAACCATTTCTCAGGACCAGGGTAAGGAGACGGACCCGGATTGGGTTCGATACCTTCCCGGAGCAGGAGAATATGGCGCAGTCCCACTGCAAGGAGCTGCTGGGAGAATGACAATTTGTGGGAGGGACGCAACAAATTAAATGGGGTTACACTGAAATGATAGCCCTTGGTCGGGAAAAATCCCGGGTCACTCCTGTACATTGAACCGGCTGCCTTGGGAAGTGAATATTTTGGTCTTACATACTTGTGGTTGAGTTGTGTGTAACGCAACGGTACACGCCGTGTAAATTTTTTCTTGTGAATTAAAATTTGTATTAAATTAGAGCACTCACTCAGTTCAAAAATTGACAGCAGACCTGAGTGATTTTGTGAAGAACTTTTGGTGAAAGTTAATGATGGGTGGCTGGTTGCAAAGTGTCTCGGCGTCGTATAAAATCTGGCCGTAGTTGAACTTCCAAGAAATTTATATGAGAGTTCAGAACTAGTTAGTACCCGAACCACCAAATATTTGTAGAGATAATGACGCAAGTTGGATCTTTTAAGTTAGTAGCGCTTTTTCTACTGTGGCTGGGTTACAAAGCGTATCGGCGTCGTATAAAGTCTGGCCGTATTTGAGCTTCCAAGAAATTAATATCAGAGTTTAAAATTAGTTAGTGCCCGACTCACCTAATCTTTGTAGAGATAGTGACGTAAGTTGGGTAGTAGCCGCTTTTGCTACTTCTCCGCTTCGACAGGAGGCAGTCGATTAGAATACCCTCTAAGTCGCAATGTCTTCGTTACTCGCCTACACAACGACAAAAGTAAACTATTCTGCATTTCAAAGAGTCCATGCATTCGTGCCTTACACTAAGAAAGATGCGTGGAGTGCTTTTTCATGAGCAGATTCTCGGCTATAAATTCTTTTTCACATCGGTTAGTTAGGTTAGGTTGAAAGAATGTGTGTAGCAGCTTTCAACTCTTTGTGTCCATTTGAGACCCTTGGTAAACGCTGCGAGGTTGCTAAAAAGCCTTCAATAAAGCGCTTGCTTTTTTTATGAACTTAACAAGTGGCGAAAGACCAACTTTTCTTACTTAAGCCAAACTGTCGCAAAATTGTCCAAAATTGTACTAATTGTCTATTCTGCGTCCTAAGGTCAACCCACCTACCAAGTTCCTTCGCTGTATCCGTCTTTGGTAATGAATAATCGAATTTTTTCGGTTTTTCGAAATTTTCGATATCGAAAAAGTGGGCGTGGTTATAGTCCGATTTCGTTCATTTTAAATACCGATCTGAGATGAGTGCCCAGGAACTTACATACGAAATTTCATTAAGATACCTCAAATTTTACTCAATATATCGCAGGGTGCGGAGAACGCTCAAAATACGATCTCTCAATCAACTTATCGCTCAATTAAAATTGAGTGCTTCGCTTTTCTCGCGAGTGAGAGTGAGTGCCTACGAATGCATAAACCAGAGCCGGCCACACAAATACTAAAACAATTGCATAAGTGTGTGTAAAAATTGAGTGACAACTCCCCACAGTGTGCTAAAAGAAAATGTGTACTGTGAAGTTCTAAATTAAAAAAACTCTGGTTATTTGATTTCAAGCTAATCCTAACAATATTTACTTATATTCATATAACTAAGAACGTGGAGGTCGAGCTAGCCAGATAAAAATTTTTATAAAAGAAGGTATGGTGTTTCAACAATGCAAAATTTACTTAAAAAATCACTTTTTCATTAAGAAAGAACTACAAAACCAAGTAAATGTAAAGATAGAAATGTATATTTTCAAAACATAAAGTTATTCAATAAAAAAATTGTATACAAATTAATAAAACTAAGTAGAACGTATAAAAAGTTACTTATATTAAATTGTCAATATTTATTAATAATTAATTAATTATTAATATTTAAATTTCAATATTAATATGTATGTTCAAAGGAACTTAATAATACTAACTAAAACGTATTAAAAGTCATTTCAACATTGCAGCATATTGTTTTTATTATGTGCCCAAAAAGTACCATGGACTTTTCCTTTTGCATTCACTGTTGATTTTAGTGAGTGACAAGCGAAAGCAAACGATCGTGATCGCACATCGTTAGTGCCTGTGTGAAAATACGAACTCAAATTGCACAATGTGCAACTTTTGGCCGGCTCTGGCATAAACAATTACAAGCTACTATAATTTTGACAAAGGTATACGAGCGACAAAACTTCTTTTCAAGCGTGATTAGATTTTTGGTATCGATCGTTATTTGCGAGCGTCCACTGCAAAACTCAAATATTTTCTCGTTTTGAAATGATCGATCGCGATCGTTCGTTTGAAAATCAATATGATGTTGTAAAGTAAACACTATTTTAAATAATAGTGATGCAATATCTTTGAGTTTTCCCTTGATAAGTTAAATCAAAAGAATATTTTTTTTTATACTCAGCGTGCTTTGCGCACGGAGTATATTAACTTTGATTGGATAACGGTTGGTTGTACAGGTATAAAGGAATCGAGATAGATATAGACTTCCATACATCAAAATCATCAGTATCGAAAAAAAAATTTGATTGAGCCATGTCCGTCCGTCTGTCCGTGAACACGATAACTTGAGTAAATATTGAGATATCTTCACCAAATTTGTACACGAGCTTGTCTGGACCCAGAATAGATTGGTATTGAAAATGAGCGAAATTGGATGATAACCACTTTTTATATATAAAATATTTTTGAAAACACAAAAAACCTGATTATTTAGTAAATAATACACCTAGAATGCTGAAATTTGACATGTGGACTGATATTGAGACTCTGGATAAAAATTTGAAAAAAAAATGTTTAAAACGGGCGTGGCATCGCCCATTTGTGATAAAATCAATTTTACAAATATTATTAATCATAAATCAAAAATCGTTAAACCTATCGTAACAAAATTCGGCAGAGAGGTTGCCGTTACTATAAGGAATGCTTTGAAGAAAAATTAACGAATTCGGTTAAGGACCACGCCCACTTTTATATAAAAGATTTTTAAAAGGATCGTGGACGAATAAAATAAGCTATATCTTTGTAAAAAGAGCTTTATATCAATGGAATTTCATTTCCCAAGTGGATTTATAACAATAAATAAGACAACTTCAAATTTTAAAAAATGGGCGTGGCACCGCCCCTTTTATGACTAAGCAATTTTCTATGTTTCGGGAGCCATAACTCGAAGAAAAATTAACATATCGTAATGAAATTGTGTACACATATTTTCTTTATAGCAGAAAATATTTCTAGTAAAAATGGACGGGATCGGTTAAAGACCACGGCAACTTAGATATAAACCAAGTTTAAAAGAGTCGTAGACTAGAATAATAACTATAACTTAGCAAAAAATAGTTTTGAATCAATGATATTTCACTTATCAAGTTTTATTGTAAGAGGAAATGGGGAGACATTTTTTTTAAACGGGTGGCCCCACGTGTTATGTAAAAAAGTTATTTATCTGAAATGAAATGTAGAATTGAAGCTCACGCTGAGTATATAATGTTCGGTTATGCCCGAACTTAGACACATTTACTTGTTATAAGTAATATGTGAAAAATTTAATTAATTAATTTTCAGATAAATTTCAAATAAATTCAAATTTTTTTTTAAATGTTCTCATACAATAAGCAATAAAGGGTTATCCCCTCTTCACACAAAGAAAATAGTATTAGTTACTATTTTTGTAATAAGATTTTAATATAAAACTGAACAATTTACTTGAATTTAGTTCCAATTTATATAGCTATTTATATGTATTGCGATCGTCTAGAGTAGGTCACAAGTACATACAAAACTATCATTAATGAGAAATTATACAAATGCATATACATACATATATACATTGCGGTGGGTGCTGTTATAATGAAAAAGTTTTTCAAGACATCCAAAAATATAGCCGTATAAAATTTCAAAGCTTTATTTGTTTTATGTTTAGAAGTGTCTCATACCGACCTTATTTTTTCTATGCAAATATTAAAAGTGTGGGTTAGTCCCGGGCAAAGCAATATCAAAAAGAGTTTTCTCAATTATACCTACATAGTTAGTTTCAGTAGTTTCGCAAACAATCCGAGGGTATTTCTGCGATGAAAAACTTATACACTGGCTCAATCGCGTGAAAAAGTAAAATTTTGACAAACCGAAGAAAAATTTTGATACTTATCATGGTGAATACGAACGTCATAATTTTCCCTAGCCAATGAGGCTATGTAAAATATAGATAATCGCTAGGTAAAATTTGACAGTTACTCTTATGTGCTCGTGCATATATTTTGTTGCAGAAATGGAAAAAATAATAGCTTCTCAAGCACCAGCAAACCAAAAACATACGAAAAGAAGAAATGCATGCGAAAAGCGTGCGTAAAAAACTAGTTGTAAGACAAAATAAATTCTTTGCACGTGGATTAGTACAGCCAAATCGAAAATGTTTCACCAAAATGGAAAATTCTTACACCTCATTTCTCCATTAAGTAAATTGTTATCGATTGACGCACAGCCTTATCAGCGAAAATTCATCTGCTATGCAGATGCCGTTCGAAGTCCCGCCAATTGTAGGTAAAATTGAAAAGAAGCACGACGCAAATTGGAAGAGAAGCTCAATATAAATGTCCTCGAAGGTAAATCGAGCCAGGTATTTATTTTTTTTAGCTATTCGGATATCCTGAACTATATTTTCACTATATCAAAAGTAAAATAAAATTTGTGTTTGCTGGGTTGAGCACATATGGTCAAAAAATTAAAACACAGTTGTTGTTGTTTTCCCGACGCGTTTCGACGTTCTTTTTTCTCACGTCATCTTCTGGGGATTTCTTTAATGCTAAATATGTAAAAATAATATACATATTAACATTTGATACTTTTTTCTACCAAAAGAATTAGAACAAAGGATACAAGATATCGAGGACGACAGAAGTAAAGACACAATAAGAAGCAACATAGCCGCGAAAATCAGCAGCTACCAGAGAAGAATTAACAATAATCCGAAAGAAAAATATATAATTCAAATGTTTGAAAATACAAAGAAATTTCTACGACAGCATAAGGGTAATGTAGTGCTAACGCAGGCGGATAAAGGAAGCAAAACGGTTCTGATGAACAAAACTGAGTATGAACAAAAAATGAGTGATCTACTTAGCGACAGAAAGGTATATAAAACTATAAGAAAGGATGCAATCCAACAACTTATGCGAAAGAATAACGCAATTGTTAATGAGTTGTTCAAAGAAAACAAAATCAAATAAGAGAAAAATTTCAACTAGCTAGTACAGCAGCCGTCGCGCCTAGATTATAAGGTCTTCCAAAAATCCATAAGGAAAATATGCCACTAAGACCAATCTCATCTTCTACGAAGGTACCTTATTACAAGTTGTCCAAATATATTGGTGCTATACTCAAAAACATAATATCAAAATATTTCAACATAAAAAATGCATTTCAACTAAAGGAGAGATTAAAGAATATTAACATAGAAGATGATGAAGTACTCATATCGTTCGACGTAATTTCACTATTCACAAATATTCCAATACACCTAGTAATACAGACGATAATGAAACAATGGTCACAATTGAAAAAACACACAAACATCTCAAAAAAACAGTTCCAAAATATATAAGAGTTTTGTTTACGAGAAAACAATTATTTTATGTACAACTCGAGGTTGTATCAACAAACATACGGGATGCCAATGGGCATCTATCCACTATCTCCGACTATAGCGGATATAGTATTGGACAAAATACTTGACGACAGCATAGCTGAATTAAAAGAAAAGGACATATACATCAAATACATCAACAAGTATGTAGATGATGTATTCGCAATCATAAAAACCAAGGATGCGGAAGACATCTTAAAAATATTAAATACGCATACAAGCATAAAACTCACTATGGAAAAAGAAAAGGAAAATAAAATAGCCTTCCTAGATGTAGAAATAATTAGAAAAAACAAACAGTTATTAATGCATTGGCACAATAAATCCATCGCATGGGGCCGATTAATTAACTATCATTCAAACCACCCTTGGAAGCAAAAACTTAACACGGCAACAAGTATGATAAGAAAAGTAGCGCTACTCAGTGATGAAGAGTACATTGAAGAAAACATGAAGAAAATAAAGAATATATTATTCAAAAATAGCTATCCAAGCACCTTTATTGATAGACTAATTAAGAACACAATAAACAGAATTAGTCAAAACCGCGACAAATTGTGCCGGATAATATTAATAAAAAGTACATCGGTATAACATAGATACCGGGTCTAGCTGACAATCAAATACTACATAAAATATTAAACAACAAAAATATTAACTATGCGCACAAGCCGAACAACACACTTAATTATATTTTTACTAAAATCAAAGATCCAATTCCAAAAGATCAACAAAATGATGTGGTGTATTAAATAACATGCAATGGGCGCGATGATGATAAATGTGGAAAATGTTATATTGGAACAACCAAACGACAACTGGGTATACGTATTAATGAACGCCAAAAAGACACAGCAAACAAAAAAACGAGCACCGGTTTAGCTCATCACTTAACAAAGAGCAACCATATAGCGGACTTCTCAAATGTCGAAATATTAGATATTTAAAAAAGAGAAAAAACGAGAAAGTCTCTAGAAACGCATAAGAATACAACAACAAATACACAACACACTAAATTTTAAAGAAGACTTTGACAACATCAACAGCGTCTACTCAGCTGTTATTCAGAGATGCAAATCGAAGTAAACAAAAAAATGCAAGTGCCAACTCTTTATGTTTGTTTAAAATAAAGTGCAATTTATAATTTAATTGTAATATAATTAATGTAAGTAAAAGAAAAAAAAATTTGTGGGAAGTGTTAGTTTCATGTTTATTGGTAGAAAAAAGTATAAAATGTTAATATGTATATTATTTTTACATATTTAGCATTAAAGAAATCCCCAGAAGATGACGTGAGAAAAAAGAACGTCGAAACGCAACAACTGTGTTTTAATTTTTTGACCATATGTGCTCAACCCAGCAAACACAAATACCAGAAATTGGTCCATATATAAATCTAATATATAAATTCTTCTGTCACGGTTTTAGAGCTTAACTCCTCCGAAACGGCTGAACCGATTCTCATGAAATTTTGTGAAGATATGGATAGGTCTGAGAATCGGCCAACGTCTACCTTTTTTTTCGCTACGTGCCTAGGGTCTTGAGGTCAAAACGTGGACCCGGGTACCCCTAAAATGTGTTTATACAATATGGATATCAAATGAAAGCTGTTGATGAGTGCTATAGTACAGGATAATTTTCATACCCCTGGGTGACTAGGGTCTCGAGATATAGGCCAAAACGTGGACCCGGGTACCCCTAGAATGTGTTTATACAATATGGATATCAAATGGAAGCTGCTGATGAATGCTATAGTACAGGATAATTTTCATACAACTGGGAGGCTAGGGTCTCCAGATATAGCTCAAAACGTGTACCTGGGTACCCCTAGAATGTGTTTATACAATATGGATATCAAATGAAAGCTGTTGATGAGTGTTATAGTTCAGGTTAATTTTGATACCCTGGGTGACTACGGTCTCGAAATATAGGCAAAACGTGGACCCTGGTACCCCTAGAATGTGTTTGCACAATATGGATAACAAATGAAAGCTGCTGATGAGTGATTTAGTAGAGGATAATTTTCATACCCCTGGGTGACTAGTGTCTGGAGATGTAGGCCAAACGTGGGCCCGAGAACGCCTAGACAATGTTCTTACATTTTGGGTATCAAATTGAAGCTGTTGACGAGTGCTTTAGTACAGGGTGGTTTTCATACCTATTGGTGACTAGGGTCTCGAGATATAGGCCAAAACGTGGATCAGGATAACACTAGGATGTGTTTTTACATTATGGGTATCAAATTGAAGTTCTTGATGTATGCTTTAGTGCAGAGTAAGTTTTACACCGCTGGGTGACTACGGTCTCGAGATATAGGCCAAAACATGGACCCGGATACACCTATAATGTGTTTTTATATTATGGGTATCAAATTGAAGCTGTTGATGTGTGCTATAATACAGAGTAAGTTTTACACCGCTGAGTGACTAGGGTCTCGAGATATAGGCCAAAACATGGACCCGGATACCCCTAGAATGTGTGTATTATGGATATCAAATGTAAGCTGTTGCTGAGAGCTCTAAAGTGCATTGTGATATTCGATAAATATGCATGCGAAAAAGACAAGAATATTATTAATTCATACCTATTTATATACGTCCCACTCGATTTGCCTGAAATTTCGTATATAAATATGCCTATATTAGTATTTACGGGAAGTATACCAGAGACGGACTGGGACTGGGATTAAGACTAGGACTGGGACTGAGACTGAGACTCGGAGTGGGACTGGAACAAAATACATACCAACGTCTGGGACTAGCAATAAGAGATGAAGAAGAGTGAGAAAAAATTGAGAGAAGAGAAAAGAGAGAAGGAGACTGAGAAAGAGATAGAATGAGACGAAGATGGAGATAGATGAAGCGAAAAAGACGAAGGGAGAAGTGAATAAAAAGATTAGGAAAAAGTGTAGAGGGGTAGGGCAGAGTTAGACTGAAAAAGCTTATTAAAATGTATGCAGATAGACGAAATTTAGGGCAGAACAACGTCTGCCGGGTCTGCTAGTATAAAAAAAATTTGTTTGGCACACCCTAATAATATACATACATATATGTATATAGATATGCTACCAATGTGAATATGCAAGCATACTTACATGTATGATTCTAATATGTTTTTGAAATAAATTTATTTACCTAAAAAATTTCAGGCAAATACTAACGCTTTAAAAAACTTCTCAACAGTAGCAAGTAGTTATGTATTATGCATGTGCATACATATGTATGTACATATAGGGCCATAGAGAGAAAATCCGAGCCCGGCATTAAACAATTTGCGGGCCCCCTATAAAAAATCCACTGTTACATTTGATTAATTTGAATTAATTAGGTCTCATTCATTAATTATTATTGATGGATTACATCAAAAAAATTTTTTGCCACATCAACTAAATGATTTTTGGACTAAGATCTGAAAATAAAATTAACACATAATATTTACTATTTATACTATTTTATTGTAACGTAGAAATAAAATTCTCTTTTAACAGCCACATATTGTTTCAAATAATCTTTTCTAGTTATTTGCTAACATTTAATACATTTCTGATAAATTTAGTGATGATTATAAATATTAATTATTCAATATAGAAAGTTCGGATATCAAAGAGTGGCTTTTCTTGCTTTTTTCGCTCAAAATGTTTCATAATAATATCAAAATTTAACTGTCTTGCCAAAACGGATTCAACACAAAGCGTGGCAAGTCCTACAACTCGCTCTTTAGATGAACACGGTCTATGAAAGTTTTTGATTCTTGAAAGGACGCTGAAGGAACGTTCTGCACTAGCTACAGTGGCAGATATAGTGCAAAAGTTACGTAAAGCAACACAAATGTTGGGGAAAATTGTATACAGATTTTGAACATAGATGGCATTTAGCAATTCCAATGGTAAGAGACCTTTATCAAAATTTGCTTCGTAAATGTGTTTCAAGTGAACTGTTTCGCATTCTAAGCTTTGAGACTTGTATTTTTCGACAAATTTTGCTGTACTCGCCCGAACCGTAGTTTCATCCATGTCTTCAAATTGCCACCAAAAGGAAAACGCCTCGCTGAAATTTCTCATAGCTGCAAATCGTTCAGTAATGCCAGTGATTACCGAATCAATGATCACCAGGAATGTATTGTTTTTAAAATCAGACTCTGGATCATCCGTAATCATCACATTTCCATTATCTTCAAAACGTCTTTTGCGTTTTCTTTTCGATTGTCCGGAAACTTTGGCGAGATTTTCAATTGAATAGAAACTGTTTTGCATTCGTTTAAAATTGTTTCACATTGGTTTCTGATCAACTTCAAATCAGCTAATAACGCATATAGATGTCGGACCTCAACAGCTTGGAGGACCACATTTCTTTCATTAATGGTAGTCAGTATTTTGAACCAAATTGAGGACAACAAGATACATTCGAACTTGTTGATGTACTTGCGAATGTCGGTAACATCGCCGTATGCTTGCACAGTTAAATTAGGTTTTGGCTGAAAGACTATGAAGAGAGCTCGGTACATTTTTTTTGAGGATGTCCCATCGTTGTGGACTGCTGCTGAAAATAATAAAACATTTTTGTACAACTCCACAGAAAGTAATTGCAGCTGTGCAACATTCTGCGCATCATTCTGCAGCATCAACACCACATAAATTGAGACTGTGGGTTGCACAAGGCGAGTAATCAGCATTCGAGTTTCTGTCGAGAATGTGACGTAGTGCTCCGTTGTAAGCTCCTTTCAAATTGGCGCCGTTATCGTACCCTTGTGCACGACAATCGTTTAATGGGGTTTCATGTTTACCTGGCAAATTAGATCAGCGATTTTACAATTCACGAAACCCGAAAACCGTTCCTGAATTGTAAAATTGGTTGCTTTCGAATTGAAATGGAGTTAGCGCAAAATGAACGTAGTCAACGTAGCTAGCATCAGGCATCAACGATAATAGCAAAATACTTGGCTTTCTTGCCTTGATCTAATATAGTTTCCCTTACGTGCTTTGCACAAATTTCTATAAACTCGTTCTGATTGTCTGGGGAATGATAGTGAACTTGTAAACGTTTCTGCCGCTGTTGTGAAATCCTAACATTATCCAAATTATCTCTAAGTATCGGATGATAATGGCTTATGAGTTCTAATATGCCCAAAAAAAATTCCATTGTTTCGTTCACCAAGATATATACTTTCGCCTTTGAAAGCTAGGCCTCTTTCACCCAAAAATAAAATAGTGTCCAAAATTCTATATAAAATTTCTTTCCACTTTTGAGTTTCAGTGATTAGCTATTCATTGATGAGTGTATCAATTGTAGCCTCCTTTTGAATTAGATTTTGTAAAGATCGCCATTGAATGTAACATTTAATGTGATCTTGAGTATTTTCGTGTGATGGCAAAGTATCGTATAGCCTCTTCCATACCTGGAATTTCGAATATCCGCCAGGATAACAAATTTTAGGTCGATTTGAAGTATTGGTGCCTAACGACATGGTAGGCAATAAAAAGCATGGCTACTGGTACTCCACACTAACCAGTACAGTACATACATGAGTAAGTATGAATACAGCGTATTTCAATTATGATGACATCAAATGTAACAAGTAAGTAAGGCTAAGTTCGGGTGTAACCGAACATTACCTACTCAGCTGAGAGCTTAGGAGACATAATAAGGGAAAATCTCTATTTAGGAACCTAGGATAACCCTGGAATGTGTTTGTATGACATTGGTATCAATGGAAGGTATAAAGAGTATTTTAAAGTGAGTGGGCCTTAGTTTTATAGGTGGACGCCTTTTCGAGATATCGCCATAAAGGTGGACCAGGGGTGACTCTATAATGCGTTTGTACGATATGGGTATCAAATTAAAGGTATTAATGACGGTTTTAAAAGGGAGTGGCCCTTAGTTGTATATGGGAAGTCGTTTTCGAGGTATCGACCAAAATGTGGACCAGGGTGACCCAGAACATCATCTGTCGGGTACCGCTAATTTATTTATATATGTAATACCACGAACTGTATTCCTGTATTGATTTCGCCCTGCAAAACTTTTTCATTTTCTTCTACTTAATATGGAAGTGTCACACCCATTTTACAAAGATTTTTCTAAACTTATATTTTGCGTCAAAAAACCAATCCAATCACCATGTTTTATCCCTTTTTTCGTATTTGTTATAGAATTATGACATTTTTTTTTAAATTTTTCGGAATTTTCGATATCGAAAAAGTGGGCGTTGTCATAATCGGATTTTGCCCATTTTTAATACCAAGATAAAGTGAGGTTAGATAAGTACGTGAACTAAGTTTTGTAAAGATATATCGAGCGGAAGGACAGACGGTCGACTGCGTATAAAAACTGGGCGTGGCTTTAACCGATTTCGCCCATTTTTACAGGTAATAGTTATGCTTTTATTTCATATTTCTTTGTTCAGTCTATGATTTACAAGAATCTTACAGACTATATTAAACATTATTAAACATAAGTTTATTTACAGTAAAGTTAATTTAGAATGGAAAATAACATATTTTAAAACTTCGACGAGATATCGAAAAATCAATACAATAATTATTATTGATTGAGTTAATAGCAATTAGAGCGCGAGTGATCGGGCCATTAAGTGCGTAATTAGACCTAAACGGGTCAATTACAAACATATTTTATTGGCGCAAAGTCCGTGATGGAACATAAAAGTTCAAAGACTCTAACAGTATTGGGCAATCAATATTGCCATTGGAAATATCATAAATAAACATTATAGATGTAGTTACTCTTCTACTTTCTAATGTGTGAAGATTAATTAGCTCACACCTAGAGATATATGGAGGAAGAGGCAGATCGAAGTTTTATCGTATAAACAGTACTTCATGAATATTTTTTGCACACGCTCCATTCTCTTATTGTGTACCTCATAATAAGGACTCCATATTATGGAACCATACTCAAGTCTTGATCGTACAAAGGCATTGTATAATAGTTTTTTTAGTATATGGGTCCTTAAACTCGGATCCATTTCTTTTAATAAAGGCCAGTAAGGAATCTGCTTTGGGGATATTAACGGCGTAATTATGTATAACGCAAAGCGACGCGAAGAGTCACTTTCACCAAGTGAAACCAAATTCGTATCATATAAGAGCATTCATTCACTTCGGTGACTCTCAGTGACTGTAGGTGATTGTATTACTTTTTTTCGTATTATATAGCAACGCAAAGTGTCACGAACACTCATTTTTGCTGTCAAAATATCCACTTGCTTCTGGGTCGCGTTTGCTTCATTCACTTTGCTTTTTTATTGTCGTTTTTTTTTCTAATTTTCGCGTAAAAACTGAAGAATCTTAACATTTCGTGAGAAAAATTATTGAAATATTCCATAGACAGCCGATAAAGGTTATATTTAGAGCTTCGTTCAATGTGGATGCATATTTCGTCAAATTTTACAGGAATAAAAAAAGCGAAACCTATAAAAATTACAGCCAGGGACCCAAACTGTTATTTCTTTTGTAACAAAAGTCCTTCAGAAAAATTTATTTGTGTTATGGCCTAGAATGTTCAATGCGGTCATATTAAATAGTTCCCGAGATGGTCGAGCTTGTACCTTAAAGATGCTTGTTACCGGAACATACCTGATATATATCCGGTGAAGGACCATAAAAATCGATAACGATTTATCGCTACAAAAACAACAACAATAAAATGAAATGCTAACCAAACAGTTTCTGTTGAATACCCAGAAATCTGGGCATCCGAACAGAGATATGATTGATGAGGCTACATCGCCCTTAAGCCCCTGGGCGTCTCCGTAAACATTATGAGGAAATACGGCACCTGAGAACAGACCCGTATGACAAACAGATCCTCAGTGATATCCACAAACAAGCGTTGGACCTCTATGCCAGAAATTGCCCGACAAATCCGGTACTCAAAGAAAAATTCCCAGAACTAGCAGAAGAAAAACTCACTCTCCCTAGGGAAATGCGCGTCACTCTAGCTAAACTTCCATCTGGGTACTGTAACAGCTTAAACTACATATCCAGAATCAACCCCGACATACAACTTGAAAGAACACTGAAGGAAGTTTAAAATAAAATTCGAACACAAAATATTGAAAAAAAAATTTTAAAATTTGGTAATACTCTAGAACAGGGGTCGACTACACTGTTTGTAATGTTGACCTGTTCTTTCTCATAATATAAAATTGAAATTTTTACGACAAACAAAATTTCTGGTAAAAGTCCAGAACAGGGGTCGACTGCTAATACACGTCCAAAAATATTGTGAGAGGTGTTAAACGAAAATAAAAATATTGACTCGTTCAAAGTTTATTAACGAAAAACCGAAAAATGACCCCAGGTCCCTCCGAATCCGGGGGTGGCATCCATAGTATTTTTGCGCAGAACACCTTTCTGCGTTGGCGGTCTTCGGCCGAGCTTATCAAGAATTACTCTGGCCGATCCACCAATGTGGTGGGATAAAAATTAAATGCGTCCAAAATCCCTTTTTACACAAAATTTTTTTCAGTGCACACCATTACAACAACCACATAAAATTGCCAACTTCAACTGCAAATATCTACGGACCTTCGGATTGTTGTTGTCGAGGTCAATACGCGTCTTTTGACACCTCTCTCTATATTTTTGGACGCGCATTAGCAGTCGACCGCTGTTCTGGACTTTTACCAGAAATTTTGTTTGTCGCAAAAAATGTCAGCTTTTATACTATGACTCTTTGATTATGAGAAAGAGCATGTGAACGTTACAAACAGTGTAGCGTTAACAACTGCAACGAGGCTGTGCCTACGGAAGCTTGAGCGCAGCCCATACGGCCATAGTGGTATTAACTTCAAGGCGCATGGTACCAAAATTGCAGCTGTAGTGCAAGGCCGCAATAAAATCCTCAAATCGATTGCTGGCAGTACTTGGGAAAAAGATAAAGAAACATACAAAATTCAACCGCAATTGAAAAATAAACAAGCAACTGGTTTTAAAAACATTAACAATCAGACAATCAATATTGCAATTTACACTGTTTTCTTTTTTTACAATTGTCAGGTGTTTCGCTGCAATATTGCTAGCTCGTTGAAACGAAGTTATTTCGAAAAAATTGCACTGCAAAGTTTTCAGAAATAACAAAAGTAATAAGTGGCTATACTGGCTATGTATTGGGTTTGACAGTCTCAGTGAATACGTAGTGACTACGTAAGAGGACAAACGCGAATACGTAAGAAGTTATAACATACGAATTCTGGGTGAATGTGAATGTCAGTGAATGTGACGCAAACATTCACGGTGACATACATAATACGGGCCTAAAATTTAAGTGCTCGGTGAATGTAAAAGACGAACCAAATACAATACCTAAATCCCGAATTTTATTCACCCTAAGTAACGGCTTATTAGAGACATAGTAAGACGAAATCAATTTATTACATAATTTAGAATAAGTTATGTAATAACATTTGTTGGCATTCAGCGCAAGCTTATTTTTACAGCACCACTCATTAAAATTATTTAACTCAAACTGTAGTATGAGAGCATCAGACTCGTTCTTGATTCTGAAAAAAAATTTCAAATCATCAGCGTAAAGGAGATAAGTGCATTGCTTGAAACAAGCACTTACATCGTTGATAAAGAGAATAAAAAAAGCGGTTACTAATTTTTAATTTTAAAATTCTTGTTTTTTTACGTTCTAGAACTTTTTTTTTAAATATATATAATAATAACGTAAAAAAGCAAGAAAAACTAAAAATGAGTAAAAATCCCCGCCCCCCCCCTTCCCCCCTGGAACCGCGCATGCGTAAGGTGATGACTTTACGTTATCAATAACACAATTTATCCTATTGGATAAGTATGAATAAATCCATTGTAAAAATGTTGAGTGGAAACCCATTTTTCGCAATTTAGCCAAGAGAGCTTTGAGCGAAACTCTGTCAAAAGCTTTGGATATGTCCGTATATATGCAGTCAACTTGACAACCATGAGTAAAAGACGAGATGCAGTAATTCGAAAAAAACAACCAGATTAGTTACGGTTGAACGCCCCGGAACGAAGCCATGCTGACATGGGCAAATATAACGCTTAACTACGGACGATAATTTAAACATCACCGTTTTCTCAAAAAGGTTTCGAATTACAGGGATATTCGGTATTGGCCGACAGTTTGAAACGTCAGTTTTACTACCACTTTTATGAAGAGGTTGAATAAAAGTAGTTTTCCATTCATCCAAGAAGATACCAGACTTTAATGATAAATTAAATATATGCAACAAGGGCTCTGCAACGGAAGCTACACATTGCTTCAGAAAAAAAGATGAAAATTCTTGAAAATCGCATTGCTTGGAGCTCTTGATCGTCTGAATACTTAAGATAAGATCATCAATATCTAGAACTAATGAGGAGAAGTCGAAACAAGACGTTATCTCATTCAACATATCCCGTCGTCATTCCACAGATCATCAGTAGCAAAGTTTGCTTTAAAAATTTCTGCAAACAAATTGGCTGAATCACTAGATGATGATGAGTTCTTGCCCTTGTAAGATACAGACAACGGTATTGTTGAAACCGATTGTTTGGAGCGAATGAAATTCCAAAACGATTTAGGATTCGATTTGATATTATCTTCGAAATTGAGAATATATAGATTGTACAGAAACTTATCAAGACAATTAAACTCCTTCACGTAATTCAGATAATGTTGCTTGAGTTCGGGACCACCTGATATTTAAAAAGTTTATGATATTTATTACGCAAATTTTTTAGAGTCTTTAAGCTTTTGGTATACCACCCTTTTAAACCCTTGCCGGGAAACAAGGAATATTAATATTCATTATTTCCGAGATATTACTTTTGAATAAGTCAAAGCAGTCTGAAAGATTGCGATTATTAAAAAGAGACTGCCAGTCAATATTTGAAATCAAATTATTGATCAAGGCAAAATCACATCGGCTATAATTGAAACCAACTTCATTATTGAGTTTAATATTTCCAAACTCATAAAACTTAATCTCCAATATCAATGGTACATGATGTTTATCAGTATTAGATAACGGGCAGAGAGAACGAATTAAATTATAATTAAGATCACTACTAACAATTATAAGATCGAGGATTTTACCTAACGTATTTTTCAAAATCATTGATTTATTTACTTCATTATTTTATGTCGTATATTTGATTGTAACTTGATGTAGGCAGGATGCATTTATTTTGATTTTTACCGATGGCCAAAAAGGCAAAACGTTCTCCAGAAAAAAATTCCGATTATGCAACAAGTAAGGAAGTCTAAGTTTGGGTGAAACCGTACATTACATACCCAGCTGTACACTTGAACGTTGTTGCTGCGCAATAATACATATATGGTTCTATTCTGAACTAATTTTTCTTCGAGTTATGGCTCCCGAAACATAGAAAATTGCTTAGTCATAAAAGGGGCGGTGCCAGGCCCATTTTTTAAGATTTGAAGTTTTTCCTTTTTATTGTTATAAATCCACTTGGGAAATGAAATACCATTGATATAAAGCTCTTTTTGCAAAGATATAGCTTACTTTATTCGTCCACGATCCTTTTAAAAATATTTTATATAAAAGTAGGCGTGGTCCTTAACCGATTTCGTAAATTTTTCTTCAACGTATTCTTTATAGTAAGAGCAACCTCCCTGCTGAATTTTGTTACAATAGGTTTAACGATTTTTTATTTATGATTAATAATATTTGTAAAATTGATTTTATCACAAGTGGGCGGTGCCACGCCTATTTTAATTTATTTTCAAAATTTTTATCAAGAGTCTCAATATCAGTCCACACTTCAAATTTCAACATTCTAGGTGTATTATTTACTAAATAATCAAGGTTTTTTGTGTTTTCCAAAATGTTATATATATAAAAAGTGGGCGTGGTTATTATCCGATTTCGCTCATTTTCAACACCAATCTATTCTGGGTCCAGATAAGCTCGTGTACCAAATTTGGTGAAGATATCTCAATATTTACTCAAGTTATCGTGTTCACGGACAGACGGACGGAAGAACGGACGGACATGGCTAAATCAAATTTTTTTCGATACTGATGATTTTGATATATGGAAGTCTATATCTATCTCGATTCCTTTATACCTGTACAAACAACCGTTATCCAATCAAAGTTATAATACCCTGTGTACAAGTACAGCTGTGTATAAAAAAAGTCGAATACAAAAATTGCACAGCGTCTGCTCAACAAGATGGGCCAATGTGATGAAGCGCTATCCACTTACACTGAACTTCAGCCGGCAATATTCGAAGCCTTTGAAAAGATAGCAGAAGGGAAAAACGACAAAACTTCAGCACAAGCTTCTCAGTTTCAAGCTGATATTTCTAGCGTGCATTTCCAAACGTTGCTGTTGTTGTTGTAGCGATAAGGACACTCCCCGATGGCCTTGGGAAGTGTTATTGATGTTGA
Organism: Eurosta solidaginis; assembly: GCA_029619165.1. NCBI lineage: Eukaryota > Metazoa > Arthropoda > Insecta > Diptera > Tephritidae > Eurosta > Eurosta solidaginis. The sequence goes on along the minus strand of JARSSU010044309.1, from coordinate 15,708 downwards.
TGGTCCTTTGGCGGATGCAGATGCGGTACGTTCCGGTAACAAGCACAATAAAAGTACCAACCCGACCATCGATTTTGTTTGACCACATGAAACCTTCTAGGCCATACCGCCCACCCACCCCCTTGATCCATCAGGATTTCGGGGTCGCCAGAGCCTCGGCTGTTAATGAAACAGAATTCGCCACGGGTAGGTAAGGTTGACAATTAGGTTGGATAAACTACATAATGCGCTACACAAGAAACCACGTAAATAGATGCAACGTTGATACTGAGAGCGTCGAAGATTATTATAAAATCGCATTCTATATTCCATTCCTTGATGCATTCATAACTCATATCAAGACAACGCTGAAAAATGCAATAAACTGCATGAATTTTATGAGAGTGTTGTGAATTGTTCCAAAACCGAGTTTGCAACGGAAGTCAAAATGTGGAGAAAGCGGGTCGATGGTCAGAATTTAAAAACGTGTTTGATGCACTTGAGGTGGGTACAATTTTGATGATTACCTACATAATTTGTATGCTATATTTCTTATTTATCTTATTTTTTCAGATGGTGAATCCAAATGCTTTCGAACATGTAAAAAAGATATTGCGCATATGGGCCGTTCTACTAGTTTCGACAGCAACACCAGAACGCACATTTTCTGCCCTCAAAAGGTTAAGATCATACTTGCGGAGTACAATCAGTCAAGAACGTTTGAATGGACTCGCTTCATTGAATATCCATATTGATATACCACTTTCTGTAAACGAAGTGTTTAAAACTTGAATATACAGCCATATTTTACTGACCGACTTTGGCTACGAACAAATTTTCATGTCATAAAAAAGGTACGAAAAATACCTCACATCTACACCATCTTCTTCAATTTTGTAATTATCAAGCTTGAGATGCCCATTTTACAAGCTGAAGCAAATTTAAAGTATTTTTCGTAAATTTTTACGACATGAAAATTGGTTAGTAGCCAAAATCGGTCAGTGCTGATATTCTTAATAAAAGTACAAATGTAAATTTATTTAAGTTTTACCGGTAACACCGTCATTTTAACTTTGGTACTTTCTATCAACATCTCCACGGGGGGCGGGCGTTTGAACACGTACCCCCCTCCACCCCCGTAAATCCGCCATTGGTATCTTTATTAAAGACCACAAGTTTTGCCTTTTCAATATTCGATGTTTTCCCCAATTTTTTATTAATATATTACTAATAAGATTAAAAACTATCTACCACGTATATATAACTTTTTTTCGACTGATTAAACTCAACTTTTTGCATCCGTACCGTAAGAAGAACAATCGCAATTGCTCAAAAATTCGATCTCTCACGATAAATGCTAAGTTCAACAAACGTTCGTTAAAATATTTTTCGTAGTTGAGAGACCGCAGGCAATCATTTTTTGTATACACATCGAAATCGCCCCGATCGATCGGGGCAGAAAGGCTAATGTGAAAAGTTGCTTATCTAGTCTCTCAAAAATGAAAAAGGTATACATATACAGCCCAATTCTAAACGAAAATTCCGTGCGAGTTTTTTCCCTTCTCCCATTCCTCGTATTCTAAATAAAAATTCCTTGTGAGTTTTTTCACTTCTCCCTTTCCTCCTATTCTGAACAATGTTCGAAAAAGCGGAAACCGGTTATGGGAGAAAAGTAGGTATTACGAATGTGAGTGAGTGGGAGATTTCTCTGTAATTTCTTAGGAGTTTTTTCACTTGTTAAATTAAAGGCAATGCATCAAAATAGTAAAGGAAATTGGTTCTTTTAAGAAAGAACACTTATTTGTAAAAATTTGTGCTAAAATATGTATTTATATTCTACCACAATATTCTCACTGTTAAAACAACAACAACAACAACAACCACAATATTCTTTATTTTAAGTCGAAAAGTATATTATAAGCAACGGAAGAGCTCTTCGTATATTTGATGCAGCCATCCTGAATTTGCGCAAGGATTTTTTAAAAATGCTTAAATAGATTTTGGTATATGGCGAAAGGCGAACTCAACTCGACTTGGCCGCCAGAAAATTGCTTTCCAGAATGGAAGCGGGTAACTCCGGTGGATTTGTGTTATCCCGCCGTCTTCTTCTTCTTATGCTGCTCTGTTGATGTTGCTGTGGCACCAATTCCTTACTCATTTCAGTGAATACCACATGAAATGCAATAATGTGCATTTTTTATACCTTATTTCTTAATTTCAAACAAATTCGCAACAATAATTAAACTTTTCAATTTTTTAAACAAAATAAGAAATGCGCAACGAAATTTCAATTGACAAAACAGCTGACTTCGAAAATTCGAAATTCCTATTCCCCAATTATTCTTCTCCCTAGGAGAATAGAATTGGAGGAATTTTTCCGCGGGAATAAAAAAATTCGCGAGAACAAAATTCCGCGAGAATATTTAGAATTTTTCTGATATTGTTTTGCAATCGTTCGTCCTTATAAGTATTTATCGCGAGAAATTGCGAACGTAAAATAAGATGATACGAGAAAATCATGTTTTTGAGCAATCGCGATCGAATTTTTCCGCACCCTGAGTTATCGTGTTTACTGAGAGACGGACGGACGGACGGACGGACGAACATGGCTAAATGAATTTCTTTATTCGCCCAGATCATTTTGATATATAAAAGTCTATATCTATCTCGACTAGTTTATGCCATTACGGGGTATCGTTATACGAACAAAATTAATATACTCTGTGAGCTCTGCTCAGCTGGGTATAATGAATGCAGTTAAAAAATTTCAATATTGAAATGTTGCGTATACGCCCTGGCATCCCAAAAATGCACATGGAATATTTATACCACGGTTGCTATTGTGGTCTATTTGGACTAAAAATGGTCCTTTACAACACCGTGTGGTCCGCTGGTCCCTTTTTGTAAATTTGGTCCTTTTTAGGCAAGTAGCCAGGATCTGATTTTTTTTTCACTAAGTTAAAAATGCAGTGCTGCCGCAAAGTTTGATTGATTTATCAGCCTAATACTGTTTTCACACAGAAACTTAATGATCTCATTTCACCTTCTAATGAAATCGTAAATTTTTTGCTTTCACACAGAAGTAACTACTCGATTAGTATGAAGGATGAAATGTCAAGCGAATAAAATGACAATGTTATATGACAGACAACCATGGCGGAACGATATAAAGTGGCAGCATGGTGACATACCTACATACATAAATAAGAATTCCATGTACTTTGTTTTTGTAAATTCGATGGACAAATGTCAAAATCGTACTGCGCCGGAAGTTGATGTATCAAATCAAATAAAAAAAGGTTATAATCAGCTGTTCGATGCGGCCACCTTGTATCGTTCCGCCATGCAGACAATGACATTTACTTTGAAAAATGACATTTTTGAGCACTGAACACACCAAAAACTAGGAAGCGGAACGCTGCCAACAGAGTTGCATTGTGCTTTTGATTCATTTGGCATTCGATTAGCTACTAATGAAATAATTATAGATTCGAATTTTGTAGGGAAGATTGAGCTCAATAAGCGCCTTAATGTAGAAAACTGCCTTTATTATTCAATAAGCCGTCTGCGTGAAAACAGTATAAGCCAGTTAATTGAAATCGATTTTCATCAAACCATGTATAATCTTCCATTTACTTATAGGCAGGGCCGGATTAACAAGTATGTAGAATAGGCAGTCGCTCGTCAGAACTCAATTGACCGCACTCAAAAGGCGACGGATAAACAAACTAGACAAGGTTCCTAAAAAGGGCATTTCCGACTCATTTGAAAAATTGTATGAGCGTGCAAAGAAGTGTATCGAAGTGAAACGAGAGTATATTGAATAATAAAAAAAGGTTTATAACTTTTCTTCAGCTGGAAGGCCATACTGGTGAAAGTCTAGCGAATCAAAGTTTAAAGTTTCTTACTGAAGACTGTGGTTTAGATATTCAAAATTGTTGAGGACAATAATATGAAAACGCATTAAACGTGTTCGGAAAGTATAAAGGTGTGCAAGCAAGAAAATGTTGCGTTTGAATGAGAATGCGATCATGTTCCCTGTTCCGCGAATTCCCTTAATTTGGTTGGAGAGCATGCTGTGAAGTGCTGTTTTTATGCAGTAGATTTTTTCGCCATTTTGCAGACATTATATAATTTTTTTCCACTTCCTCCTATCGTTGGGGACGTATTAAAAAAAAATAAACAATGAGAAAATTTTGAAGACATTGTTAACTACACGCTGGGAAGAACATTTGAATGCGACGAATGCAGTTTACGATTCATTTGATATCATATTAGAGGGTCTAGAAATCATTGCTGATGATGAAACACAAAATACTGATACTCGTTATGAGGCGAGTTGTATCGCGAATAAAATGCAAAAATTCGAATTTGGTTTCATGTTGATTTTATGGAACTCTATTTTGACTGCTATGCGTTCAGTGAGTACGTCATTGCAAAGTGAAAAAGCAGATTTGCAAACGTGTGGTTTTTTGTGCGGATCGTTAGAAGAGAGTTTAGTTTCATTCCGTGAAAAGTTCAATGATTTCGAGGAAAAAAACAAAACAACTATTACCTGGTGTAGGTTATACAGAAATCGTAAGACGTACTCGTCGTAGAAAAAACCAACCTAATGACGGAAATGCTCCAGAAGTAGAATTTTCACCTCGCGATGATTTTAGGGCAAAAGGTTTCCTCGAAATCATCGACAATCTCCACAGTGAAATCAAACAACGTGCGAAAGTGTATATGGAAGTTTCAGAGAGATTTGCATTTCTCATTAACTTTTCTCTAAGCGATGGAGACCTCCACGAAGCTATAAATAACTTAGTTCGTTTTTATTCTAGAGATTTGGAAGAATTTTTCATTGAAATTAAACAATTCCAAAGTTACGTGAACTCCAGATACACTGATGCACATAAAACTCATAGTCATTTGTATAAGATTCAAATGGAAGATCAATTAGCCGATGTATTTCCTAACACAGAAATGAGAGAGCTACAACGCGACAAAGCGACTCGAGATGTCAGGTATACTTTGCATTGAGTCAGATTTATTGAACAAAATCGATATTGATGATATAATTGATGAATTTGCCGAAAACAAATGTAGAAAACGACATGTTTAAAATGTAGATAGTAATTAGGTCTGGGACTATCCGCATATTCGAATATCCGTATATCCATACGGATATCCGTTGACACGGATAAAATCCGGACGGCAGGGATATCCGGTTAATATTCGTTTGTGAAATTATCCGGATATCCGCAGTTATGAAGATCCGGTTAATAACCGTATATTTTGGATATCCAGTGAAAGCAACAAATTGATTTACCATATATGTTTATTTAGCATTAATAACAGTCAATTCGTGGGGCATTTAAATCAATTAACAGTGAATATAAAAAAGGCTCTTATTGAGAAATATGTAATACGATGTCAAACTATTTTCTTCTTGTTCTGGTGTAAGAAAACAAGTGCCGATATCATTTCCCGACTCAAACAATTTCGTGTTGGACGAACTACATTTCCAGCACTTAAAAATACCCTTTCAGAAGCTGTTGAAGTGGCAGGTACCGCAAGATATCTTTTGGCAATTTGCGACTGATTGGAATATATTTTTTCATGGTCTTGCCACCAATTGCTGGCGCTGAGATTGTGGTTTATTTGTTCTTCGAATAAGTAGCGCTGAAACCCGTCTTCCTCCCTTGTGTATCCATGGCCGTGAGGTCACTGTTTTCCGGAGCTTCTTATTGGGCATTCATATCAGCAATACCCATTTTATTGCCATTTTTTCCACATGATTTTTATTTTGTTACGAAAAGCATCGGTCTCAACGTGCTTCAACTGGTTGATCCTCGGATCAAGACAACTCGCCATATGTACAATAATGATATTTATTTTCCAGAGATAGATCTTCAGTGTCTTCAAAAGAAAAACGTATTATAAATAATTTTATGAATGATGGGTTTCCCTTAAGAAAATGTAATCTCGCTGTCTCTGCTAAGCACTGCATCCCAGTCACTGTCCGAAATTGCAATATTTTGAGCGGCCTTGTTGTTGAAAATTGAACGATCACCAATTACGGCAACAATAGAAGATCTAATCTCTTTAACTCTTTCCAACATAAAAAAACTGAATTGCATCTAGTTAACAACTTTGGGTTAGTTTTTTAACTGTCTTTTCAATATGTATTAAATGTTTCTCGAGAGCATATGTACGTTTACTCGAATGATTGAAACTCATCACCTTTTCGATGACTCCACAATACTCCGGTAGTTTCATTTCTAAATTAAACACTCAATTGAAGTGTATCTGCACTGTATGGATGACTGGTTATGTCAGGGCTCAAACCCCGAACAGCATTTTCTTCCATACCATTCTTTTGAAGATGGAAAACCCGATAGTGGCTCCATAGACTTGATGTCGATCCTTTTTTTGTAGCGTTTTTTCACAATATAAACAAATGGCACTCTTCTTAATTTAACTTGTTTGTAAAATTGTAGCTTTTTAATTTTTGACTTTAATTTTTTCGATGTTTGCTTCGTTCAATTCTGATATGCAGATATTCAACGTGTATATTCCAGTATCCGGACATACGAATATCCGGACATACGAATTTCCGTTTACGTATTCGGATATCCGAACAACGGATATCCGGATTTTCCATTTATGAATCCGGATATCCGAATAGCCGGATTTTTTGCTTAGCTATCCGGTTATTCGAATATCCGGTTTATCTGGATAGTTAATCCGGATGCAGTTCACAGCCCTAATAGTAATTTTATTGATATCATTACATTGTGACAATAAAATTTTTATGAAAGATATAAGTTTGTATTTTTTAATCGAAAAAAGAAGGGAACGGACGTGAAAAAATCGCCCCAAATTGATGGTTGCCTAGGGCCCGTTGAGGGTTAATCCGGCCTTCCTTAAATGGATTTCTTCCCGCAATTGTTAAATCATTAAATTGTGGCGGAACAAAGGCAACTGCGTTAGCAGGCGACCTAAAATCATAACATCGGATTTTACAGAAAATATATTTTCGTTAATGGTTGATGGAACAACGGACTTTCAGAAAGAAAGTATTGTTTTGATTGTTAGATATTTGATTCGGTTAACAAACACTTTTCGTGAAAGGTTTTTGTCACTAGTCCAGCTAAATAAAAGCTACGACGGTTCAATAAGACACTGAATAGAGTCAATAGCATTACGTAAAGTGGCAAAAGTACATTAAAATAGAATACAGCTTTACAAGTCATTTTAGTGTGAAGACCAGACAAGCAAAGGATTGTTTTTAGCAAAGTTTCGGCGACAGAGGGGTAAATAAAAAGGTACATAGTGTCAGGATACTCTAGAAGGAACAGACAATTTCAAAGGATTGATAGATCAGCGGAATCCATTTCTCCAGTAATAAGCTTATGTATAAACAATAACGTAAGTAATATTCTCCGATCTTCCGAATTGGGTAAGCTGATAGGAAGAAACCTTTTTCTGTATGGTGGAAAGAGAAGATTTGAGTCTCAATCAAGGCCGCGTTAAGCAAATATCAAAAATGGTTTTTGTTCGGACTCCATACGCTGTAACGAAGCTTTCCCTGTACCCCGATGTTTCTTAATAAATTGCTGCGGTATACTCGCCGTGTCCAGTGTTCCGTACAATAACTTTATACTGTGGGGCCCTCTTCCAAGTCGCCCTTTATTTAACTTTATTTATTTACAACTAAATTATATCTAAAACTTCATTAAGTTCAATTTTATTCAACGTTATTGGTATTCGGTGTCGGCGTGGCCTGGTGGGTAACGGTCCGCCCGGGTCCCGTTGGCGTGCCTGCTGATGTGCTTGCTTACGTTGTTATTACTATGCTTTGGTATTGGCTAACGGTTCACACGGTCCCGTTAGCGCGTCGTTATGGGACGCCTTAGTGGGGTGCCTACGCTGGCGCTCGTCGCTGCGTTGGCTGTCGTGCTAAGTATGCGGTCACTGAGGACGCTCGTGGATGACGCTCTGTTGCCGTTGGCGCTGGCTGTCGCGGTTAGTATTTCGTCACTGAGGACGCTCGATGATAATGATTATGCGGTCACTGAGGACGATCGTTGATTACGCTTTGACGCTGACGTCGCGATTAATATTTAGTCACTGAGGACGCTTAACAGGATATGCGGTCACTGAGGACACTCGCCGGCAATGCGTGGACGCTGGCGTCGCGGTTAGTATTTCGTCGCTGAGGACGCTCGATGATAATGGGTGTACGGCCACTGGGGACGCTCGTTGGCGACGCGTTAACGCTGGCTTCGCGGTAAGTATTTACTCACTGAGGACGCTCGATGATAAGGGTATGCGGCCACTGGGGATGCTCGTTGGCGACGCGTTGACGCTGGCGTCGCGGTTAGTATGTAGTCACTGAGGGCGCTTGAAATAAAATGGATATGCGGTCACTGAAGACGCTTGGTTGAAATGGATATGTAGCCACTGAGGACGCTCGTAGATGACGTTCTGTTGCCGTTGACGTTGCGCTGACTCGGAGAGAGAGAGCCTTCGCTATGGGGTGTCGCCTCGCGGTCGACCGTGGTGGGTCGGCGGAGCGCAGCCTTGAGCTTATATCAGCGAGCAAAGATCGCAACACTCATCTACAGCTCAGTCTGCGTCTGCGTTGGATGGTGATGTCCCGCATTTGTCAAAACATATTTATTGGCTATCACCATCCGCTCGTAGATCCGACTATTAACACGGCGCCGCGCTATACCTTTTGCTGAACGACGATGGCTCGGTAGCGATAACGGGTCGCCCCGCGGTGGGCTGTGATGGGTCAGCGGAGCGCAGCCTTAAGCGTATAATGAGTGGGGAAAATCACGACACTCACGTACGGCTTGGTCTGCGTCTACGTCGGTTGGAGATGTCCCGCATTGGTCAAAACCTATTTACTGGCTATCACCATCCGCTCGTAGATCCGACTAATAACCACAGTGCCGGGCTATACCGTTTGATGGCGTGGTTGGCTGCGTCGCGTCGCGTTGGCATCTCTGTTGCTGGCACGGTTGGTTGCGTCGGCGCCGATGACTCTGTTGTTGGCGCGGTTGACTGACTGTGTCGGCGTCGGCGTTGTTTTTACTACTACTACTGCGTTCACTCGCGTTTAATATGGCGACTCACGGTTGATGGTGGCGGCGATGCGCAACCTAAAGCTTGGTTTGACTCAGTTCGCGTCTAATCTGAATGATGATGTCTCGCATTGGTCAAAACCTATTTACGAGCTATGACTCTTTAACTTAGATCCGTTTGCTACCACGGCCCCGTGCTGACTGACTCTTTTCTTGCTGTGGTCGTTGCTATTATAGACTTGAATCATCGTAATAAATGCGCTGATGATTTTGATTTGCTCGCCGACGTGTTGTTACGATTGGTCGTGTGCCGGTAGAAGCTATAGTTGTCGCATGGGTTGGGTATATTGTTGTTTGATGTTGCTGTTGAAGTTGGTATGGCCTAGTCTGTTGCGTGTTGTATTCGTGTGTTTGACTTGCTGTAGGCATAATATGTTTATTGTGTGATGTGTTGCTGGCTTCGTTCAGCCTCATATTGCGGTGATAATATTGTATGTTGCTGGCTTCGCTCAGCCGTATGTTGTGTGCTGCTATGACAATGTTGTGTGGGCAAACTTGTTGGCAATATTTGGTCCTCACAACCCAGCCAGCATTTTTTGAAAATTTTGAACATAAAATATTTAAACATCATACCCCAAATGATTAAAAACGTTCAAATTTAAAAGCATTTTCTGCTCGAAAATTAACGTATCGTCGGGAGAAAAATGTACCATAAATGTGATTATTCTTGAATAATCATTTATGATTCCTATTTCGAAACCCTTTTTATTCATATTTGATATCATTGTAAAATTGATTTAGAGTAATAGTTTTAGAGTAATATATGACTGCTTTTCACAGTCATTTCCTGATTGTATTCGTGAACATACATATTTGGTTGAGATTTTTGAATGCGGTTATGTTGTATTTATTTTTCATATCTCATTCAAAATAAGATACTACATAGTAATCTTACTTCATCAGGGGAACAAAGCATGCGGAAGTGAGCTATTTGAACCACAGGTCACTCGCAAACAAACTTGACCGATATACACCCGCGACTACAACATCCAACATCAGCTGCGATCGTCAATATCCTAAAATTAGATACTGTACGGGATGTTGAAGACATATCTAGGTACATATGTATGTCAAGAGAGTTTCACTTACCTGGGGTTCAAATAGCTCACAACCATTGTATTGTCCAACTATTATATATTTTCTGGGAAGCCGAAGGTGGAGACATGGTTGGGGAAATCTTCGGTTGAGCAGCATTTGCATTATATTGTCTTGAAGCATATCTTAATAATAAAATTTTTATACATACAATACATATGTACATATTTTTTTTTGAACTTCATTATTAAAAAAATATTGTATGTGAAAAAATAAGATTTTTAATGAAAAGTAATATTTTAACAAGTATAAAATTAATTATTCAGTCAACAACTATAGTCAGAAAACATTCAGAAAGCTGAATTAAAAATGGTTATAAATTTCTGATCACCTAAAGTAAACACTTGTTGTTTACGGCCTTTGAATTATAACTTTGTAAATATAAACGAGCTCTAGGCCAAATATTTGTATATTCTTAATAAAACACAATACGTGAATTTTTGATATACAATTATATTATTTAATTTGTCGATATTTCGACTTCAGTCTGAGGTCATCATCAGGACTAGGTACGAAAAGAACAAACATACATATTAAAATCATAAAAATACACATTTGCACAAGTACAGAACTTACATTTTTGAATGCAATATGTCGACTAGTGTAACAAAAATATAAGTTTACGAACAGTGCAAAGCAAATAACAATAAATGTAAATAACACACAGCCGTTATCATAAACAAACAAGTAAGGAAGGCTAAGTTCGGGTGTAACCGAACATAACATACTCAGTTGAGAGCTATGGAGACAAAATAAGGAAAATCAATCTGGGGTAACCCTGGAATGTGGTTGTATAACATGTGTATCAAATGAAAGGTATTAAAGAGTATTTTAAGAGAGAGTAGGCCATAGTTCTATGGATGAACGCCATTTAGGGATATCGCCATAAAGGTAGACCAGGGCTGACTCTAGAATTTGTTTGTACGATATGGGTATCAAATGAAAGGTGTTACTGAGCATTTTAAGAGGGAGTGGGCCTTAGGTCTATCGGTGGACGCCTTTTCGAGATGTCCCCATTAAGGTGGACCAGGGGTGATTCTATAATGTGTTTGTACGATATGGGTATCAAATGAAAGCTGTTAATGAGTATTTTGAAAAGGAGTGATCCTTAGTTCCATAGGTGGACGCCGTTTCGAGATATCGCCATAAAGGTGGACCAGGGGTGTCTCTAGAATGTGTTTGTACGATATGGGAATCAAATGAAAGGTGTTACTGAGCATTTTAAGAGGGAGTGGGCATTAGGTCTATAGGTGGACGCCTTTTCGAGATATCGCCATTAGGGTGGGCCAGGGGTGACTCTAGAATGTTTGTACGGTATGGGTATCAAACGAAAGGTGTTACTGAGCATTTTAAGAGGGAGTGGGCATGAGGTCTATAGGTGGACGCCTTTTCGAGATATCGTCATTAGGGTGGGCCAGGGGTGACTCTAGAATGTGTTTGTACGATATGTGCATCAAACGAAAGGTGTTACTGAGCATTTTAAGAGGGAGTGGGCATTAGGTCTATAGGTGGACGCCCTTTCGAGATATCGCCATTAGGGTGGGCCAGGGGTGACTCTAGAATGTTTGTACGATATGGGTATCAAACGAAAGGTGTTACTGAGCATTTTAAGAGGGAGTGGGCATTAGGTCTATAGGTGGACGCCTTTTCGAGATATCGCCATTAGGGTGGGCCAGGGGTGACTCTAGAATGTGTTTGTACGATATGGGTATCAAATGAAAGGTGGTAAGGAGTATTTTAAAAGGGAGTAATCCTTAGTTCTATAGGTGGACGCCTTTTCGAGATATCGCCATAAAGGTGGACCAAGGGTGACTCTAGAATGTTTGTACGATATGGGTATCAAACGAAAGGTGTTACTGAGCATTTTAAGAGGGAGTGGGCATTAGGTCTATAGGTGGACGCCTTTTCGAGATATCGCCATTAGGGTGGGCCAGGGTGACTCTAGAATGTGTTTGTACGATATGGGTATCAAATGAAAGGTGGTAATGAGTATTTTAAAAGGGAGTAATCCTTAGTTCTATAGGTGGACGCCTTTTCGAGATATCGCCATAAAGCTGGACCAAGGGTGACTCTAGAATGTTTGTACGGTATGGGTATCAAACGAAAGGTGTTACTGAGCATTTTAAGAGGGAGTGGGCATTAGGTCTATAGGTGGACGCCTTTTCGAGATATCGCCATTAGGGTGGGCCAGGGTGACTCTAGAATGTGTTTGTACGATATGGGTATCAAATGAAAGGTGGTAATGAGTATTTTAAAAGGGAGTAATCCTTAGTTCTATAGGTGGACGCCTTTTCGAGATATCGCCATTAGGGTGGGCCAGGTGTGACTCTAGAATGTTTGTACGATATGGGTATCAAACGAAAGGTGTTACTGAGCATTTTAAGAGGGAGTGGGCATTAGGTCTATAGGTGGACGCCTTTTCGAGATATCGCCATTAGGGTGGGACAGGGGTGACTCTAGAATGTTTGTACGATATGGGTATCAAACGAAAGGTGTTACTGAGCATTTTAAGAGGGAGTGGACATTAGGTCTATAGGTGGACGCCTTTTCGAGATATCGCCATTAGGGTGGGCCAGGGGTGACTCTAGAATGTTTGTACGATATGGGTATCAAACGAAAGGTGTTACTGAGCATTTTAAGAGGGAGTGGACATTAGGTCTATAGGTGGACGCCTTTTCGAGATATCGCCATTAGGGTGGGCCAGGGTGACTCTAGAATGTGTTTGTACGATATGGGTATCAAATGAAAGGTGGTAATGAGTATTTTAAAAGGGAGTAATCCTTAGTTCTATAGGTGGACGCCTTTTCGAATATCGCCATTAGGGTGGGCCAGGTGTGACTCTAGAATGTTTGTACGATATGGGTATCAAACGAAAGCTGTTACTGAGCATTTTAAGAGGGAGTGGGCATTAGGTCTATAGGTGGACGCCTTTTCGAGATATCGCCATTAGGGTGGGCCAGGGGTGACTCTAGAATGTTTGTACGATATGGGTATCAAACGAAAGGTGTTACTGAGCATTTTAAGAGGGAGTGGACACTAGGTCTATAGGTGGACGCCTTTTCGAGATATCGCCATTAGGGTGGGCCAGGGGTGACTCTAGAATGTTTGTACGATATGGGTATCAAACGAAAGGTGTTACTGAGCATTTTAAGAGGGAGGGGGCATTAGGTCTATAGGTGGACGCCTTTTCGAGATATCGCCATTAGGGTGGGACAGGGGTGACTCTGGTATGTTTTTGTACGATATGGATATCAAATTAAAGGTATTAATGAGGGTTTTAAAAGCGAGTGGCCCTTAGATGTATATGTGAAGGCGTTCTCGCGATATCGACCAAAATGTGGACCAGGTGATCCAGAAAATCATCTGTCGGGTACTGCTAATTTATTTATATATGCAATACCACTAACAGTATTCCTGCCAAGATTCCAAGGGCTGTTGATTTCGCCTTGTAGAACTTTTTCATTTTCTTCTACTTAATATGGTAGGTGTCACACCCATTTTACAAAGTTTTTTCCAAAGTTATATTTTGCGTCAATAAACCAATCCAGTTACCATGTTTCATCACTTTTTTCGTATTTGGTATAGAATTATGGCATTTTTTTTCATTTTTCGTAATTTTCGATATCGATAAAGTGGGCGTGGTTATGGTCAGATTTCGCCCATTTTTTATACCAAGAAAAAGTGAGCTCAGGTAAGTACGTGGGCTAAGTTTAGTAAAGATATATCGGATTTTGCTCAAGTTATTGTGTTAATGGCCGAGCGGAAGGACAGACGGTGGACTGTGTATAAAAACTGGGCGTGGCTTCCACCGATTTCGCCCATTTTCACAGAGAACAGTTACCGTCATAGAATCTATGCTCCTACCAAATTTGAGAAGGATTGGTAAATTTTTGTTCGACTTATGGCAATAAAAGTATTCTAGACAAACTAAATGAAAATGGGCGGAGCCACGCCCATTTTGAAATTTTCTTTTATTTTTGTATTTTGTTGCATCATATCATTACTGGAGTTGAATTTTGACTTAATTTACTTATATACAGTAAAGATATTAAATTTTTTGTTAAAATTTGAATTTAAAAAATTTTTTTTTAAAAAGTGGGCGTGTTCTTCATCCAATTTTGCTAATTTTTATTTAGCACATATAGAGTAATAGTAGTAACGTTCCTGCCAAATTTCATCATGATATCTTCAACGACTGCCAAATTACAGCTTGCAAAACTTTTAAATTACCTTCTTGTAAAAGTGGGCGGTGCCACGCCCATTGTCCAAAATCTTACTAATTTTCTATTCTGCGTCATAACGTCAACCCATCTACCAAGTTTCGTCGCTTTATCTGTCTTTTGTAATGAGTTATCGCACTTTTTCGGTTTTTCGAAATTTTCGATATCGAAAAAGTGGGCGTGGTTATAGTCCGATATCGTTCATTTTAAATAGCGATCTGAGATGAGTGCTCAGGAACCTACATACCAAATTTCATCAAGATACCTCAAAATTTACTCAAGTTATCGTGTTAACGGACGGACGGACGGACGGACGGACGGACGACATGGCTCAATCAAATTTTTTTTCGATCCTGATTATTTTGATATATGGAAGTCTATATCTATCTCGATTCCTTTATATATGTACAACCAACCGTTATCCAATCAAACTTAATATACTCTGTGAGCTCTGCTCAACTGAGTATAAAAATGAACATAAGCAGAAAGTTATCTAAATGAGTAGTGAGCGCCGCTCAGTGATATCAGCTGCAGCCTGCAGGTGAACTCTTTGGTAAACAGTGGGAGATGCTCTTATCTATTATTGTTGTTGTTGTTGATCAGCTGCCTAAAGGCAGAGGCATACCAATTGTATCAGATTTGAAGTTCATGCCGTTTGTCGCTGGTGTGTATTATTATGTGCAGCATCTCTAATATGTAGCGTTTGTTGTAATTCCTCTCTTGCTGTAGAATTTCTACATTTTCTAAATTGGGAGAGTGTCCAGTTTTCTCTGCAATGCTGTGTTAGCGCCGTTTTGCCATCATTAGGGTTGTTGCGATTTTAATATTCGTTTTATGCCCGGAAATCCTCGTTTTTAGTTTCGATTTAGTAGTCCCCACATATACTTTGTCGCATACGTGGGACCCGTCACATTACATAGAATTTTATATATCAAGTCCGATTTCTCATATTTATCTATTCTACTCTTGGTATTACTGAAAATTTGTCGCAACGTATTATTGTAGGTAAAGGCTAAATTATATTTCTCTTTGTCATAAATATTTGAATATTTTATTCTGTTAGACAGGCCTGACACATATGTAGTCGATTTATATATTTTATTATTTTCGGCATTTTTCCTCGCAGTGGGTTTCTTATAATAATCTCTTATAAAAGTTTTTTATTATGCGTGTAGGAAATTCATTATTTTCTAGAACATTTATTATTATTTTAATGTTTTCTTATGATAAACTTCATCGCTGATCGAGAGAACTCTGTTGATAAATTTCTGGCC
>JARSSU010044308.1:0-31654 GCA_029619165.1 Eurosta solidaginis | reverse complement strand
TCCGGGATCATTTCTGGATCTGTGCGGGATCCCATCTGGGTCAATTCCGGACTATTTCGGGATCATTTTGGAATCCTTCCGGAATCATTTCTGTATGGTTTTCGCGATCCATCGTGGATCCCCTCGTAGCCATTTCGGAACTTTTTCTGGAGTTAGTCGGGATAATTTAGGGACCCTTCCTGGATATTTTCTGGATGGTTTCTGAGATCCGTCCGGGAGCCCGTCAGGGTAATTTCGGAACTTTTTCGGGACTATTTCGGGATCAATTTGGTACCCTTCAGGCATCATTTCTGTGTGGTTATCTGTATAAGTCTAGAATCGTGTCGTTGTCATTTCGGGTTTTTTGGGACTACTTCGGGAACTTTTGGAAACACTTCCGGGGCGTTTCTGGATGGTTTTCGGGATCCGTCCGCGATAGCGTCGGGGTCATTTCGTGGCTTTTTCTGGATAATTTCGTTATCATTTTGGGATCCTATCAGGTTATCAGCTCATAAAGTTCTTTTTTTACTCAATTACAAAAATAAAATGCATTAGACAGAAAAAAAATTTTAAACAGATAACTTTATAAGCAGGCTAACGTGAATAGCCCACATATTTCATTTTCTCCTTGCGGACGGGGCCGCGGGTAAAGGCTAGTATAGTATATATCCCATACAACCGATTGTTCAGATAAGAAAATTTGCGCAATTTCTTCCCCATTTTAACAGCTAGAAGCTTCAAATTTCACCAAATGCTTACGTATATAGCATATATTGTTGTCTGAAAAAATCATAGAGATCGGTGGTATATATAGTATATATCTCATACAACCGATTGTTCAGATAAGAAACTTTGCGCAATTTCTGCCCCGTTTTAACAGCTAGAAGCTTCAAATTTCACAAAATGCTTACGGATATAGCATATATTGTTGTCTGAAAAAATTATAGAGATCGGTGGTATATATATTATACACTTCATACAAACTGTCATTTTTGCCCCTTTTTTACGGCTAGAAGCTTCAAAATTCATCAAATTTCATCAAATAGTTACGTTTACGTCATATATTTTTGAAATACGTGATTCGTAGTCATAGTTTTTACATGCAGACCACAAAAAACGTGAAGCTTTGCATCCTCACACAGATTACCTACCTATTTTTTATTTTATATTTATCTTAAAAATCGTTTAGATATGTTCAAATTTCACTAAATGCTTACGTGTATAGCATATATTGTTGTCTGAGAAAATCATAGATACCGGTGGTATATATAGTATATATCCCATACAACCGATTGTTCAGATAAGAAACTTTGCGCAATTTCTTCCCCGTTTTAAACAGCTAGAAGCTTCAACTTTCACCAAATGCTTACGTGTATAGATATATTGTTGTCTGAAAAAATCATTGAGATCGATGGTATATATAGTATATATCTCATACAACCGATTGTTCAGTTAAGAAACTTTGCGCAATTTCTGCCCCTTTTTAACAGCTAGACGCTTCAAATTTCACCATATGCTTACGTATATAGCATATATTGTTGTCTGAAAAAATCATAGAGATCGGTGGTATATATATTATATACCCCATATAAACTCTAATTTTTGCCCCCTTTTTACGGCTAGAAGCTTCAAAATTCATCAAATTTCATCAAATAGTTACGTTTACGTCATATATTGTTGAAATACGTGATTCGTAGTCATAGTTTTTACACGCAGACCACAAAAAACCAGAAACTTTGCATCCTCACACAAAGTACCTACCTGTTTTTTATTTTATATTTATCTTAAAAATCGTTAAGGTATGCAGATCTGTTCACTATATATTTCTTATCTTATACATCCGATTATTCGGAGATTACGAACGGGATAAGATTATTGTTCAGCCCCATTCATGAAAGGTATGAAGTCTTCGGCACAGCCGAAGACAGTCCCGTTCTTACTTGTTTTAAATGAGCGGTTCACTGCACAAATCGACTAACTCAACTTTTTGAAAATTCTTTAATTTAAGTGTAGAAGCACTTGGTATAGTCATAACTTTTAATATTTATAAAAGCTTTCCCAATTTTTTGGCCACTGAATAATAAAAAATTTATCTCAGAGGCCACTTTGATTAACTCCGTACTGTAATGGAAATCGTTTCAATAATGCAACTTAAATTCACTAGCAAACGCTAAATGATAGCGGTGCATTTGTTAGTGCCGTCTTATCAAAATCTAATATATTATTTCTAATGGCTGTATTTATGTACAGGCCCCCTTTTCGCTCTTATTTGGAATCCAAATCTATAAATAAAGTTTTGGTTTTAAAGATGGAGATTCGGATATTAGCGACCTTAGGGCAATTTTGGTCATAGTGCTTTGTTCAGCTATCTTCTTCTTCTTAATATATAAAAAACACGTGTCACAAGTTTGAGGCCAATGGATTCCTAAACTACTGAACCGATTTTGAATTTGTTTTGCACCCCGTGTGTAGTTTGATCGAACTTGAAATATAGGATAGGTTATATGTCAGTTTATAGTCGCAATATTATTTTATTGCAATTTTTTTTATTTGTTTATACGTAATATTAAAATGTGACGTATACGCAGTGGCACTCACATTTTCAGGTGGTGCGGATATACTTATAAAATATTATAGCGAATGATATCAAGTATAGCACATCACCAGGCCCGCCGAGAGGGGGGAAGGGGGTTTCTGAGGGGGCCCGCGATTTAGAGGTACTATGAAATTTTTTTTAATACAGGAGAGTCTTTAGTTGTTCCATGTGCAATTTTTAAGCCGAATTTCAAAAGCAACGAAAATCTGCATTTCGTTTTAATATTATAGTGAAGGGTGAAAATAAAAATCTATATATATATATATGGGGTATTCCATCCCATTTCGACCAATTTTGAACCCGACCCCTTTAGAATTGGCTGCAATTTTTTCTTCTTTTTCTAGCTTACGAAAGACGTTTTTCAGAATTTTGTCAAATTTTTTCATCCAACTCAAAAAAGTTATGAATTTAAAAAAAAACACCGTTTTTGTTTTCAAAATGCTATAACTTTTTCAAAAATTGACCGTTTGGGATCTTTTTTTTTAATTTGTTTTTAAATGTACTTTTCGGAAAAAATACAAAAAAATGTTTAAAGTTTTTTTTTCAATTAAATAAAAAAAAATAATCGACCCACTCCGGGATTAGTGGGGATGATTGCAGAATTGATTGAAGTTTTTTATGAGAAAAAAAATGGCGAAATTCGAAAAATCTTGAAAAACTGAAAAATTACAAAAAAAAATTTAAAATTTTTTTGTATTTTTTCCGAAAAGTACATTTAAAAACAAATTTAAAAAAAAGGTCCCAAACGGTCAATTTTTGAAAAAGTTATAGCATTTTGAAAACAAAAACGGCGTTTTTTTTTAAAATTCATAACTTTTTTGAGTTGGATGAAAAAATTTGAAAAATTCTGAAAAACGTCTTTCGTAAGCTAGAAAAAGAAGAAAAACTTTTAGCCAATTCTAAAGGGGTCGGATTCAAAATTGGTCGAAATGGGATGGAATACCCCATATATAAAAAGAAAGGCTAAAATGTGTGTTAGTTGGTCGCCGGTGTTTGAAGAGATGCGTCGGTCGATTTTGTTCAAACTTTAACACAAGTTGCGTAAACCTCTCGCGGTGGTTACTACAGGTACAGGGTCTCGAGATATAGGCCAAAACGTGGGCCAGTGAATGCCTAGACAGTGTTTATACAATATGGATATCAAATGAAATCTGTTGATGAGTGCTTTGGTGCAGAGTAATATATTATCCAGAGACGGACTGGGACTGGGATTAGGACTAGGACTGGGACTGAGACTCGGAGTGGGACTGGGACTGAGACTCGGAGTGGGACTGTGACTGGGACTGGAATAAAATACATACCACCCTCTGGGACAGGCAATAAGGGATGCAGAAGAATGAGAAGGAATTGAGAGAAGAGAAAAGAGAGAAGAGATTGAGAAAGAGATAGAATGAGACAAAGATGGAGATAGATGAAGCGAAAAAGACGGAGGGAGGAGTGAATAAAAGGATTATGAAAAAGTGAAGAGGGGAAGGGCAGAGTCAGACGGAAAAAGCTTATTAAAATGTATGCAGATACGCCAAATTTAGGGCAGGACAACATCTGCCGGGCCTTCTAGTATTTTATTAAAACTAATTTGTTAAAAATAAACGATTGTGAGCAAACAAAAAAATCTATTTGTACTATGGCACTATTGTGAATATTTGATTAGAACTAACACTGCGGTAGTTGCTTATTATAACAGAACTGTTAAAATTAATTTTCAGGAAAAATTTGTAATAAAAATATTTAATACTTAACGTTTTCTGTGAGAGAAACTTAAAAATTTAAGCACTGAATCTAAATTTATTACTTTTTCACTTGCCAATTCTATTAACTCCACCAGTCACATAAGAATTGCAAGATTTCTGACGATAGTTTTTTGGCTAGTTTTTCTTATTAATTTTAAATACTTTTAGATGAAAGCTACATTTTTATTTATGCATTATACAATGTTTATTTGAATTTATATTATAAAGGGAATTTTGAAAAGCAATGCATATTATTTCATCGCATTTCTCTACTTTTTGTTTTATGGAGTTAATCGTTTTGTGCATTGAAGGGCCCATATGTTACTCAATTCCGTTCGCTTACGTTGGTATTTTTTTAATGAGCACGACAACTTTTAGTAACTAACTTACTTTTTTCGTATTCTTTTATGTTTTTTGTTTTGTTTGTTTATCGCTTAAGCACTTGATGTCACCCCCACCGTGACAGCGCCGCAGACAAATTGCGTGGATTTCAAATTTATGATTGCTTTACATGGAATTAATTTCGTATCGATAAACTTCTGACAAACATCTAAAAATTCGTGTTTTATTATGCAAATTAAGCAATGTTAATTACATTTGCTAATGAATTTACTCAAATTGTTTTTATTTCACCTCGGCTTACAACGGATTAACGCAACAACTTGGCGCGTTTTGAATTTATGATTGTCGGCATTGTGATTTGTTAAATTTGGGTATGTCCTGTTTTATAAATAAAACGAGCAGATAAAAGGTACAAAGAAATTTGGTAGAAAGTAATTCTCGGAAACTGATTCATTGGTCTGGACGGTTTTTTATTTTATTTTTTTAATTTGGCTCATTAGTGAGACGGCTATAATTTTTTATTGCATGGCCTTTAACTGCATTTTTGTAGACTCAAAAAATGCATACAATCTATATGCAACAAAGTAAGAAGTGGGTCAAGAAGAAATAATGTGCGGCGTAAAAGCAAACATGCATAAATGTCATAGGACTCAAATGGCATTCTTGCCGACATCAGGGCAGTTTTGCTACTTGAAACGATTTTGCGGCCTTGAAAAGAGGGCATGTAAGCAAAGCTTTTAGTCTGGAATGAAGTGCCCAATTCGAAATTAACTACATGATTAACATAACATAAGACTCTTGACTGGTTCAAACTTACTGGTGGAAGTATTTATTTTTGGTATTCCCGCCTTGAAACACTTGTCAGCAATAATTGTTAAGACTCCTGCTACAATTTGTATACAGCACACGAAAAAAGTTGGATGTACCAAGTACTCGTGAAGTTCGATGTGCAAAAGTACAGATGTACGCCTCGAAAACTGATTTTTAAGTTAGCTAGAGCTTGCGTAGCAGTTGTAGTTAAGCCACAACAGAGTTAACTTTATACAAAACAAATAATGTAGGGCTATTTGAGAAAAGCCTTGATGGCTTGTTATTGGGAACAATTGATACCGACAAGCTATTGTTTTATTATCGCTTTTTATTAAAAGCGAAGTTATTGTCGAGTTATCGGGTCGTTATCGCCGAGTCATCGGCTTCTATGAAACCAATAAGAGGCAGATGACTCGGCGAAACCGAGCTTTGTTAACGTCGGGTGAGCGTACATCGCCATGATTTTATATTGAATTTTCATCGGAGTATGCTCTATGACAAACCAATCAGTCGTCGATAACAAATTTATAAAACACGGGTAATAAATTGGTAATATATCACAGAAATCGATAACCTTTCGATAACAAATTTAAAGGGTGTCTTTGACAAATTGGTAACACTCCTATAACAAATCGATAACTTTTCCGCAAACAACCGCTCGATAAAAACAAATAAAATATCGATAACTTTTTGGTGACAAATTTATATCTTTAACGTTATTTTTTCGGTACCAAATTAATTACTTTCGATAACAAATTAATTACTTTCGATAACAAATTGATAACATTTCGATAATTAATTGGTGACTCTTCGACAAGAAATTGATAACTTTTATCTATAACAATCGACAACTTTTTAATAACGGGTCGATAGCTTTTTGGTAATAAATGCGACAACTTTTATCTAATATGTGCGATAAATTTTCGATAACATAGCGATAACTTAGTGATAAATAATTGATAGAATTTTTGATAAAAAATTCATAAATTTTTCATCTTAAGTCGATAACATATCTTTATCTCGTCTATACTGCGTCGATAACCTACAACAAACGCATATCTCGGTGATAAGCGATGGATAAGAAAGAATAACATAAACCTCCGATAACACGCTTTTCCGTGTCTTTCTTTTCCTCTCATATTCTTTTACTTTTTTATATTATTTTCTTTTCTTTTCTTTCTTACCTTTTCTTTTCTCTTCTTTTCTTTTCTTTTCTTTCTTTTGTTTTTTTCTTCTTTCTTTTATTTCCTTTTCCTTTCTTTTCTTTGCTTTTCTTTTCTTTTCTTTTCTTTTCTTTTCTTTTCTTTTCTTTTCTTTTCTTTTCTTTTCTTTTCTTTTCTTTCTTTTCTTTTCTTTTCTTTTCTTTTCTTTTCTTTTCTTTTCTTTTCTTTTCTTTTCTCTTCTTTACTTTTCTCTTCTTTTCTTTCCTTTATCTTCCTTTCCTTGCTTTTAATTGCTGTATGATTTTGCTCATATCAGCTTGCTGTTGTAGCAGTGCTTCATATCAGCTCTACCACGTACATATTCCCTCTACACGTTACATCGTAGTGACTACACTTACGCTTACATTCTTAATTACCGTGAGCAAAGATGTTTACATATCAAAACATAACAATAGGAAAATGCCAAAAGTTTAAAAAGCAACTAAATACTAATTTGCATTCACACTTTTGCCAATTTGCTCATCCCAATACCAAAAACAAGATCACGCGAATAAAACTGCAATTCGCACATGGTAAACAAATCGTTGCCATATGCGATTGTAAAACAATTAAACGAGGTAAATGCGCTAACAACGCAGATCGATAAAAACCGAAATCACATCGATGCAACAGAACAAAAGAAAAAAAACAATAAGTGTAAACACAAACGCTGAAATCAACAATTGCGGCGAACAGAAGAATAATAAATGGAGGTGCATGGTAGAGCTGGAAATGTTATTTTCTACTTTATCACAGCTACTGTAAAGTCGCGGTGGAAGTCACTAGCGGTGACTCACTTGTAACATCAAACATGAAATTGACATGCATTTATTAAGTTTAAAATATTTAAAGACGTAATGCTGTTTTTGGTTTTATTTGTTTATCCATGAATGCTGAAAGTTGTTGTTGTTTTTGTAACTCCGTATTTCATAGTTGTGGTTATGGATTTCGTCAGCTTTTGATAGATATAATCATATCTGTTGATTTAAGCAATTTTGATGTGTAAAAGTTAGTTAAAATGCATAGTATAGGACACATTCCATAGGCAACATTTGTTTAAATTTTCTTGACAGAAAAACTCTGCACACACCAAATGCTCACCAGCGCCCTCTTTATAAATATATTAAATCAGTACTTAGTCATTATCACAGTTGAAAATCGGCAAGACTAAGAAACCACAGTGAAAAATAGAGTTGTTACTTAAACATCGCTAGTTCTCCAATCTCTAGTGCAGGTGAGTATGCATACGTTGCATGATATGAGTTACAGCTGCGTAGATACAACAAAAATATTGAGATTACTACAGCTGCAGCTGGCAATGTACAAAAGCTAATATAAACAATGCAAAAAGAAGCCAAAGGCCAATAAAGCGCTGCACTCGTAACAAGTTTGTGTGTATGTGACAGTATCAATGTGTGCATTGCAGAGTGACCAAATCAAAATTTTCTGAAAAATTATGATATTCAAGGCTTTGGGAGTATTCAAAAGGGAGTTTGGGCATTATTTTATAATGTTCTTTGGTGTTCGCATAGGAGCTTTTCAGAATGTTGTTTAGATACTTAGAGAGAATGAGTTGGAGATCTTTTTAGAATAATTTCGTACTCATATGTAATCTTTTTGGAAATGACTCTGGTATCATTCTGTATCAAATTGGAAACCATCTCGTACTGATGTACGCACTACTTTGGGATCAGTTCGTATATCTGCGGGGTTATTCGGATTTATTTATCGGCTCCTTCTCCTGATAATAACGACGCTGAGCTGTCGGTTATTTATGGGATTGGTATTGGTTTCTTCTCGGCTTTTTCTCTGCGGGTGAGACGTCGTGGTGTGGTGGTAGCTGCTTTCGCCAAAATATAAGAAATATTCAAATATTGCAAGATGCAATCTGGAAAAGAAGCTCGGCCCAAATCTATATAGCGCTATGTATTTACTTTTATTCATCGAGGGGTTATCGATATGTTATCTTCTTGATGATCTGTGTCTGATTAATAACAAGGCTAGTAGTCGAAAACGTTGCCATAGATATTAAAATCGATAACTCGCGTTGGTAAAACGATAAAACGCCGATTAAAAACCGATAACCCGGCGATAATGGTTATTATCGATAAAAAAAAACGTTCACACTTCGATAAGATCGATAACACGCCGATTACAAACCGACCATTCGTCGTTCAAAATACATAACTCGCCGATTACAAACCGAACACCCGGTGATAACGGCGTTTATCGATAACAGAACGTTTATACTTCGATAAAAAATCGATAGCACGGTATTCTTATCTGGCTTTGATTCCGATATCGGTTTTGGTTTCTAATCTTTCATTTCCTGTCCCATCCTATTCATTTTCAAAAAATTAGATAAACGCTCTCTTAATCCATTGGGTTTTTGTTTCAACTTATTACCCACTTTAGTTAAGTACATACAAAAAATACCGACTCCTCTCATAACACATCAAAACTTACGAAATTTTTCAATTCCGTTAATAAAAAAAACTTAGTTTTTTGGTCAACCACGCTAATGTACATTGGCATATACATATAATAAATTGTGTGGTTGTCCATTTTACCTGTTTGCTCACACACGATAATTGCTGTTTTAAGTCTACTTTTGGGTGTGTGTTTGTTTATCCTAGTAATCTTTTAGTGATATCGACTTATTTTCATGTGGCACCAATATATTTACATATAAACACACACACTTACGCATACAAAGAACTGAAATAAGAACTTGCGTGTATGCATTTTCGGTCGGGTCTTTTGTAAGAAAACTTAATTAGATGGCAAATATATACGAGCCGTTTTTTTCAACTCCACTTTTTTATTAAATATTCTGAACACTCATTTTGGTAAGTGGAATAACTGTTTGTCCTAAATTTGGAATCGGACAATACTTTTTTCAATAGACTGATGGCGGTGCCATGGTGTTGTGGTAGCATGATTCACCTACCACACCGAAGATCCTGGATTCACGCCCGGACAAAGCAAAATTAAAACATTAGAAACAAGTTTTTTTCATTTAGAAGATAGTTTTTCTAAGCGGGTCGCCCTTCGACAGTGATTTGGCTAGCACTCCGAGTCCATTCTGCTTCTCAGTGAAAACTTATCTGCCTTGAAGATGCCGTTCGGAGTCGGCATAAAACATCTAGGTCCGTCCCGCCAATTCGTAGGAAAAATTAAAAGGAGCACGACGCAAATTGGAAGAGAAGCTCGCCCTTAAATCTCTTCGGAGTTTATCGCGTTTACATTAATTTATTTAATGCAATTCTAAAAAAAAACAGCTCATATGTATGTATATCAAGAAAAGCTTTCAGCAAAATACCTCAAAACAGTATTCCTCGCGTATTCGCCAAAGGGAGCTACTCATTAAACCCAGCCTGATAAATTAACTTTATTTGCTCCTTATTCTCAATAAATAGTTACTCATACGCCATGTGTTACATCTTGCATTATTCGCTCTCTTTGTGCCACATTTCAACGCACCATTTGGCATCAATAAGTATCTGTTTGTACATTTGCAATGCGTAGTACTTTATTATTTGTTATTTTTTTTTACTTAGCTCTTACCTAAATACTGTCTGTTGTCTTTATTAGCACATTTACTTTGCCAATAAACTGAATTAGTTGCTTTGCGAAGATCAATTGCTGGCCATAAATTTACTTACTCTTTGTTCAAGAAGATGGCTGGGAATATTTTTTGCATTGAGTTAAAAAAGAAAACAGGATAATGACCTTGGAATGAGTAAACGTTTTTGTTTATGCCCCATACTGTGAATCCATAGTTAGCAGAAATACGCAACATTTAGTGAAGCGATGACAGAAGGTGTAGAAACTGAGAATCGGATTGCAAGATACATAAATATCGTGCAAATTTAAAGTTTACATTGGACAAGAGTACCTGACCTCTTAAGACATTACATTTGACGACATTTTCAAGTAACCGCACACGAGCTTCACATATTTCGTAGTAATTTGTTTCATACATACTATCACAAATAAGTTAGGTTAGGTTAAAAAGACAGGGACGAAAAGTTGCATCCCAGCCCAACAGTCAGGCCACCAATAAACCCATCGTGATGCCATAATTGGTAAGTAAACCTTACTAAATCAGCTTCTGCGAATCAAACCACTTCGTTGAGTCAATAAATTTTTCGAGCTTGGAAACCTCTGCAAGATCGTTGAAAAATAGCTGGCCGAGATTAGCCAACTTCATTCTACTAATTACCAAAGTTGTATTGCGTCCTTTTTCATAGGAAGGCCAAACTAACCTTGATGACTTGCAAATAGGAAGAGCTGACCAGAGCATATTTTACTTGTTTTCAGTGTTTGTGGTCGCATGGCAAGGATCTAGGCGATCATACTCTTTCTATGCGCCTCATCGGCCCCTTAAGTTGCCTTGAAATTCCCTGTGTCCAGGTACACATATAAAGCTGATACTGAAGTACTGGGCTATCGAATTGAGAGATATGCGGCACTCAGTGATTGAGTTTGTGTTGCCAATACATGGGCCCAAGGCCTTAGCGATGTCCTGGCTGTGGCTCCTTCAGAGTGCCAAATGATTAACATTGCAAACATTCCGCTAAAAATATTCTACAATGGTCGGGAAGGCGGAAATAGGTTTCAACACCACACTTAGAGCCAGTAAATATGTTGATGGCAACCTGTTTTCCCTTTCCATCCTATTCCCACCCCCTACTTTGTAATTCCTACTGAAAATATTACTGGGAGTACAATAATCAATGACTACTGATATTGGCACTGGGGATTTGGTGCTCAATATCGCAGCACGGCTAGTTCCTCCATTCTTCCAACTGGCAGTCTTTCTAACTTGCTCCCAAATTAGGTGATGGTGGGTGCAGGATAGTGTTGACAGCCTCCGTCAGTGGGAAGACAAGAGCGCCACTTATCCATACCTTCGAACTTCTTTGTACTTCTTGTGAGCGTTGAAGGCTCGGACCTTGTAAGCGCCAGTCACCAAACCAGAACACCTCACGGTAGAATTAGGCGTACAATGGCTATTTAGATTCAACGTACTACTTTGGAAGAAAAGTCCCACGAGACACCAATTGGCCTTTAACAGAGTAGTTTGCTATCCAGAATGGCTCCCAGATACTCGCCGCCACTTTTGGATGGTATAATAATAATAATTTTTAATTTTTATATAGAAAGCCGGCGCAGTAATCAGCCTATTTTGAAAAGGAAAGATGGTTATAAATAAAACCACAACATCTTCAACCGTGTTTGAAGTCGATGCAAAGATTTTCAAAAGATTCGGGCAACCTTAGTAGGCCACGCGCTTCTTTTCAAGATAGTTAAATAAAGTTTTTACGTCAACCTTACGAAGTTTCTCATATAAAATTTTAGCATAGTAACTTTATAAATGAGGGTAATATCCCGTTATGTATGGAACTATCACAGAATTATATTTCATTTTAAAAAACGTGTTTTTTTACAGTAGCATAGTCGCGGTCAGAAGAAAGAGTGTGCCAAAAAGTCGCTAATCACACCACCGATAAAGTTGATAGTGGCTACCGAAAAAATCAGTTTTTTTTGCGTGAAGTCCCTTTCCCAAAATGGTCCTCTGGATCAACCCATTCCCTTATATGGGTGTCGAGTCACAGGAACATCGAGGGCAATGGGAACGTAGACGAACCTGCGAGGGCAGGGTACTGCTGAAGGCTGCGCAAGCGGTCGAGATCTACTCACATTAATCAAAATTAGCAGATTCAAGGAGTTAGCAGTTTCCAACTGGTACTCCTCGGACACATGCAAGATAACCAAGCAAACCTGGTCAAAGAAATCTTTATGATAACTAACACAATCACAGGCCACTGGCCGCTGGCCTACATGCTGAGAGAATGGCGATCCCTTGTAGCAGCATTTGTAGGAGCTGAAGCGAGGAGACAGTCGCGAACTATCTGTGTAAATGCTCAGCTCTAGCGCACCCTACGTTTTTAACTATGGGCAGTAATATACTGCCGGAATTTAAGGAAGTAGCTAAATGCTGCGCCAAAGATATCAGTAGGTTCATTGTCCGTTCCAAATGGTTCGAACGGAGTACCGACTAGCCATACGAAATCAGCAACAAGTGGTTCCAATGGCGCCCCGTGCGCTACTTGAGCTCAGACCCGTGGTATCCGGGCGGCAGAGCAACCAACCAACCAACGCCATATTGCGTACACATAGATTCACAAATTAGTTAATTGAAATGAAATGCCAAATTCAAATTCCTCAGATAAAAAATAGCTAATACCAAATTATTTTATGAGTGTTAAATTAATTTTCAATTTGCATGTATAAATTTTATAGTAAAAATCGTTTAAAAATGATTAGCAAAAAATTTATAAATATTTATGGTATGTAAACGACAATTTTGAGTGCTCATTAACTTTTTTATGCATATTTATGCATTTAACCTCATAAATTGCTTATAAATATGAAGAAACAAGCAGCGCAAACCAATAGCCAGACCAGACCGTATGCGCCTTTCAGAAAAAATGTCAATTTATGTAAAAAGTGTGGAACCGAAAGTGACCAAGTGCCGTCCGTTGCATGCAGTGACAGCTTGGAGATGGCGGCAGCAACAAACGCCTAAATACATATATGAAATTTATTGACCCAATTTAATTAGCGTCTAATTGCTATTGATGAAATTACCGTTGATTCATAAATGATGATGCCAAGTTAAAACTTTTTTTTGTTAATAAATTGGAATGGTAGTTAAAACAGCGATTTTGAACTTCTGGGGATAAATAAATTGATATTTTGTGGATGACATAATAGTTGATTATTGATATAATACATTACTCCAATGAAGTTTATAATTAGAGCAATATTGTGCGCAAGATTTCTACTGCGATCCTCTTAGTATGTTTTCAGATTTTGATCAGTTATCACTTCTCTATAGATGAACGTATACCCCGAGGCGTTCTGTCTTTTTACTTTCACAGGACAAACTACATCGATTTATTATAAAAATCCTTAAAAAATAAAATAAATTTAGGGCGCAATAACCTCCGAAAAGATTTAGGCCTTTTTAATTTTTCCTACTAATTGGTTGGATGAGACGTACTCCTTTTATGTTTTATGCCGATTCCAAACAGCATCTAAAGCGGATGAGTTTTCACTGAGAAGCTTTTCATGGCAGAAATACACTCGGAGTGCTTCCCGCTTACAAATTGTCTTCTAATTGAAAAAACTTGTTTATAAAACTTTGATATTGCATCGCCAGGGGAGTGGACCCAGGATTGTCGGTGTGGTGGACAGAGCAGGCTACCATTACACCACGGCGGCCGCCTATAAAAATCCATTACTTTCAATTTATTTTTCGTAATTTTAAAATTATCATATCTTTACTCACGTTTACATACACGCCGATGATTCAATGGCTTTGAGGGATCACGATAGTAACCTTCCTTGCAGTAGTGACAATGACGCCCAGTGGTATAATGGCGACAATTTTGACAAACTCCACCAGACACACGCCCTGAAAGCTTGAAGAGTTCCATATTGAAGCGACATTGTCGTGCGTGATTGTTGCAGTTGCAAACTATGATTGAAAGGAAAGATATTGAAATTAGCC
This sequence comes from Eurosta solidaginis, assembly GCA_029619165.1. Taxonomy (NCBI): domain Eukaryota; kingdom Metazoa; phylum Arthropoda; class Insecta; order Diptera; family Tephritidae; genus Eurosta; species Eurosta solidaginis. Next base: position 17,413 of record JARSSU010044308.1, on the reverse strand, counting down.
TTTTATTAAATACAGATAAAATTATATTTATTAAGACTAATTTAAAAAAACTTAACTTCATTCAAAGTACAAAGTCGAGGAAATATGGTGGACCATGTTTTATGGCATTTTGATTTCAAATGAAACTTTTTGGAAGACAAACGAAACTCTTTTCAAATAAAATGAAACTTTTTTAATAATGAAATAAAACATTTTTCAACAAAATACAAAGATAAAAGAAAATTTCAAAATGGGCGTGGCCCCGCCCTTTTTCATTTAATTCGTCTAGAATACTTTTAATGCCATAAGTCGAACAAAAATTTACCAATCCTTGTGAAATTTGGTATGGCCATAGATTCTATGACGATAACTGTTTTCTGTGAAAATGGCGAAATCGGTTGAAGCTACGCCCAGTTTTAATACATAGTCGACCGTCTGTCCTTCCGCTCGGCCGTTAACACGATAACTTTGCAAGAAACGATATATCTTAATTAAACTTAGTTCACATACTTATCTGAAGTCACTTTATCTTGGTAGAAAATATGACCGAAATCCGATTATGACCACGCCCACTTTTCCGATATCGAAAATTACGAAAAATGAAAAAAATGCCATAATTCTGTACCACATATGAAAAAAGAGATGAAACATGGCAATTGGATTGGTTTATTGACGCAAAATATAACTTTAGAAAAAACTTTGTAAAATGGGTGTGGCACCTACCATATTAAGTAGAAGAAAATGAAAAAGTTCTGCAGGGCGAAATCAAAAGCCCTTGGAATCTTGGCAGGAATACTGTTCGTGGTATGACATATATAAATAAATTAGCGGTACCCGACAGAAGATGTTCTTGGTCACCCTGGTCCACATTTTGGTCGATATCTCGAAAACGCCTTCACATATACAACTAAGGGCTACTCCCTTTTAAATTTTAAAACCCTTACTAATACTTTTAATTTGATAACCATATCGTACAAACACATTCTAGAGTCACCCCTGGTCCACCCTATTGCGATATCTCGAAAAGGCGTCCACCTATACAACTAAGGCCCACTACGTTTTAAATAATCATTAACACCTTCATTTGATACACATGTCATACAAACACATTCCAGGGTTTCGGAAAATCGATGGCGCGATTAATAAATCGACCCAGTCTACTGAGCATAAAATCATATTTGATCTTTTTTAAGGCCCTTTATTCCGGAAAAGTACACCATAAAGGTACTAGACCGACCTCGAAGGGAACGATTTGATGTGACCAAGTCGCACCATCTGGGTTTGTGGATTTTTGTCGTCTTTCCTCTTAACCCGTTTACCGCCAGCCAAGAGAATATTCTTCAGTATCGTTTTTCAAAAAAAATACAATGCCACGGGTGACCAAGCGTTCCCAAAATGGGGAAGTTCCAAAGTGATATTATGAATTTTTTGGACTAGAATCTCTTTGGGCCCAAAAGAATAGACCTTTTAAGTATTTGCACTTTTGGTACTTCAAAAAAACACCCTTGCTTATTTAAAAAGAAATGTCAATACGTCAGCCAATTGCATTGAAAAAAATTATATTTGATATACATACATACGTCCTTATTTCGGTATCTGTATCAAATAAATCTCGTAAACAAATACAATGTTCAATAATCTGCAATTGTTCGACTTTTACTGATAGCATTTTGGATTTTTTTGTAAATATTTTCTAGCTAAGCTGCTTTTAAGCTTTTGCATTTAATGTTTGTTAACAATAATTTCCCTTGAGTACAGTATGTAAATCTCAATTGAAGTCCCAACAATACTAGTGTTAAGTTCGCAAAAAAAGTACAGAATAAAAAATCTAAATAAACATGAATTATAGCGCCCTAAGTCGAATTTATGTTGTTGGTGTTACTGGAATTGATGAATGTTTAGCTATTGTTGTAGTATCTATGAGTTTTGGCGGCAGCTGCTTCGTTTTTGTAATCATCGCCGCTACAAATCTTTACGCATATTGATTGAGCTTTCGTTTCAAGTATTTTAACGGTTCATTTCACACTATTATTTTGCCGTTATTTATTGCCCAATATAAATATTTGTGTCGCATTTATCATATCGTTGTATAGAGCAAAAAAAAAGTGTGATATGTGTATAGGTGTATGCATGTTAATCTTAATATCCTTACAGCTCACTCCTCATAAATTTCAAGGCTTTTTTTTCGAGGGTGGCTAAAAAATTTCCTGTATCCTTATTGTTTCCCTCTTTTATTCTTATCAATACAAATTTTTCCTATGCAAATTGCGGTGGGTTATCAAGAAAGTAAAAAAAAGTCCGCGACAATATCAAAGAAGACATTTTTTATCATTTAAGAAGGCATGTTTTTAGCAGAAAAAAAAATATTAAGCTATACCCAGCCAGCATTTTTTGAAAATTTTGATCAAAAACTATTCAAATATCATACCCCAAAATGATTAAAAACGTTCAAATTTAAAAGCATTTTCTGTTCGAAAATTAACGTATCGTCGGGAGAAAAATGTACCATAAATGTGATTATTCTTGAATAATCATTTATGATTCATATTTCGAAACGCTTTTTGTTCATATTTGATATCATTGTAAAATTGGGCTTTAATTGTTTTAGAGTAATATTTGACTGCTTTTCACAGTAATTTTCTGATCATATTCATGAACATATTTCAATTATTTTGGTTAAGATTTTTGAATAATTTTTGGAATGCGATTATCATACATTTATTCTTCATATCTCATACAAAATAAGATACTACATAGTAATCCTATTTCATCAGGGGAAGAAAGCATGCGAAGTGAGCTATTGAACAAAAGGTAATTCGCAAACAAACTAGACCAATATACACCTGCGACTACAACATCCAGCATCAGCTATGATCGTCAACATCTTAAAACACGATCTGGTACGGTATGTTGAAGCCATATCCAGGTACATATGTCAAGAGAGTTTCACTTACTTGGGGTTCAAATAGTTCATAACCTTTGTATTGTCTAATGGAATAATTTGTATTTTCTGGGAAGCCGATGGTGGAGAAATGGTTGGGGACATCTTTTGTTAGGAGCAGTATATACATGATTTCTTGTTGAAGAACAAAATTTTAATATATTTTTTCTGAACTTCATGATTGAAAAAATGTGTATGTGAAAAAAAGTAAGTTCTTCAATGAAAAGTAAAATTTTAACAAGTATAAAATTCATTATTCAGTCAACAAAGATTGTCAGAAAAGATTCAGAAAGCTGAATGAAAAATGAATAAAATTTTTGATCACCTAAAGTAAACACATTTGATTCAAATATGATTACAAAATGTGACTGAAAAATGACTTTCAGTTTTTGATCATCAAAAGTATTCATATTTGATAATTTCTTTTGTTCAATTTTATGATAACTCATTATTTAGTCAGAAAGAGTAATGAAATTGTATTGATTCCAAATTTAATCACCTAAATGCTGAGTGGGTAAATAATAAATATTTATTGTGTGGTAATTGTGCACCAGTTGTAGGAGCTGTACTGATCTAAGACTTTGGCGAAGGTGATGGCTGTGGTATATTGTTATGTTAAATTTCTAATCATTATTTCAGTTATATTCTTGTCAATTCTTAACGGCGTAATTGCAAAATTGCTAATAGAACCTTTTGGAAAATACAATGAATAGAAGGTAGTATACATATTTAAATTCTTACAATTTGATGGTGAGGTAAAATAAGGTCAACTTACTTTTGCACGTATCAAGAACCGATGACAACAAAATATTTGAATGTGTGGACCTAAATTCAAAGGACAAAAGGTCAATTAACCTTAGTAACTGTTCTAATGGCATTAAGGTCTGTCGAAACTTTACTGATGTATCAAGGACAAATGACAATGCAAAAATTTAATGCATCAGTGAGATATGGTTGAAAGACATAAGATCAATTGATCTTATGACCACTTTACATTGCCATAAGGTCAATTGAAACTTTGCACACCTATCAAATACCGATGCAATAGTTTGATGGTGGTTGTTACCCCAACGAACATAAGGCTAATTTAGCTTATAGGCTTATGAATTGCTCATGGGGTCAATGGGCAATTTAAAGTGGACACAAGGTCAACTGACTTTGCGACTTTATGAAATTTAGTGTAGTGGCCATTCCGGAAATTTCTGTTTCTGCATACTTCGGGGAAAACGCCACAACCATATGTCTAATGAATTGAGACCAGCACAAAAACAAGAACAACAACACTTTAAATAAATAATAATTAGAAAAAACGAATAAAAACACCCTTTTATTGCCAACCAAACTGAAATTAAGAAAATAGTAAACAGCAGGTCGAATAATATATCAAAAATAACTAACTCAAAACAAATTTACTTATAACATAACTTAAGTTATTAACAGAATAAATCAACTACAAATAAAAAGGGTGTGGCTCATTTACCCTATTTTCATAACTCTCTTCTTATAGATAGTTGTAAATAGAATTATTGTAACAGCTTTTGTTAACGTTCGAATCTCTGAACTGTCGAATAAATAACTCAAATATTCAGTATAGCAAAATGTTCTCTATTTACACTACTTTGGTAGTAGTCCTTCACAATTACAATACTCGCGTACTCTAAAGTGTTAAAATCAAACTGATTGATTATTCCTAAGATTGGGCTGCTTTTTTAATCTCTGTTGCCTCTTTGACATATTTTTCCAAGGATCTAGACTTTTCAGGAACATCGTGCATCCGATATTCACGCTTGTCTTCTAGTTATATGCTTGTAAATGTGTGAGTAATAAATTCTGCTCTTTGGTGATAATAACATAATGTGTGATTGTTTCTCTTTCTTCTTCGCTCTTAGATTGGCTGTTTACATGTATGTATGTGTGGTTGCTTACTTTGCTGTTGTTTTGCATTTATTTACTAGCAGCATAGTGCTGTATCAAACTACTATTATCCTCCACAATATCTAGAACCACACGCTTTTTTATTCCAAACTTATTTATTACGTTAAAAACTCAAATTTCATAATGGTGAAGTTATTTTGAGTTAATTATTTGTGGTAAATTACTCGACCTTCGCCTACTGTAACAAAAACTATGTGTGATTGAACATTTTCTTACTTTTGGTTTGGATAGCTATGAAAGGGTGGTCTTTTAGTTCTTTCTTACTATTTTTTATTTACCTATTTATCTTTTATATATAATTTCAATTTATTAACTACCCTTTGAGGACTAAGTCATGAACACCTGTATTTGCAGCTGAAGTTGGAACCGTCATTGTGGTGGTGGACAAGTTGTCTCAGACTTGATCTCTCTTGGTTCTCCGAGTTTGAGTCAGTTGCTGCGAAACAGGATAACTGGCGTGGTGGAAGGCCAAAATGGTATGATTCACTTGTTGCAATAATTTTCATTACACTTACTTCTTTTACAATTCTGTAAATAGGCACTAAAAAAAAATAAATTGCTAGTTTTCGTCAGACATTGGCCGAAAGTGTTATGTAGTTTTCGTAAGAAATTTTAAGAGTGTTAGTTTTCGTATGGCACTTCGATATAATTCTGGTATGTATTGTTTTCTATATCTAAAAATCATCAAGATCGGCCAAATATATCCTACACAGCTTTCTACTTGTTTCTAAATATGTAAAATCATTAAGTTTGTAGATACTTAAAAATGCTCCTGTTTTTTCCCTTCAGGCGCTTAATTTAACTGAAAGAGCGTAAAGCATTATTCTCATGCAAACTTTAAAATTTATTTGTAGGAATTATGCGGGCACTGCCCTCATTTATTTTAAAGCAATTAAATTTTTTGTTTGTTTATTTATTAATTTGGGAACATTTTAAACCATGTGACATTATACAATGGTTAATTATTTGTATTTCTATAAATAGAATAAAGCAAATACCAGTGTTTTTGAAACAGCTAACAACAAAAGGCCTAACTTTGACACATGATCACACACAAAGTATGTACTGAGCAAAGAATAAAACAAGAAAGGAAGCCAATTGGGATGATTTTACAGCAACAAGACATGTCAGCCTCACCTTCAAGCGGCGAATCCCGTTTCACTAATAGACGAGGCTCTGGCGACCCCAAGCTCCTCATGGAACTTGGGGTGGGGAGAGAGGGATGGCCTGAAGGTTTAATATGGCCATATAAATCGTTCTCGAGATGGTCGGGCCAGCACCTTAATGGTGTTTTGTTACCGTAGCGTAGCGGATCTGTATCCGGAAATGCACCATCACATCGATAACACTCCCCAAAGCCTTCGGGAGTAACCTTTCCGCTACAACAACAACAACAACAGTTCAACCATCGTAGGAGTGCGGACTCAAATCCCACTCCCGGGGGGAAAGGCTTTGAAGAGATTTACAAGGTATAATCGAAACAGATGTCGCCTTGTCCGTCCGAATGTCACGTTGTTTAAATTTGTCACAAATTATTTAAATCTAAAATTTACCTTTCCCATAATCATAAATTTTTTTCAAATTTTTGTTGTTATATCGGCCTACTGATTTGTAAAATCGTGGTTTGGAATCGATCTCAATAATTTATTATAACAATAATAACGAGAAAATAACTTGAGCTCGATTTGAACCCGCGATCTTACACATTTTTTCACAATAAAATTTTTTATGGGGCAGACAAACTTTAAAGTTTACTTGACAAAACGGCTCTAAACGCAATTTTGTGGGTCCAAATTTAATTTATTTTACAAAATTGATATCCAAGAATGAAATGTATGACTTTTTCGGATGGATCTAGTGATAGTCAAGGCTAAAAAAACTCAAGTTGTCGCATGGTGGCAACTGGATGGTTTCATTTGTCAATAGGCGGGACTTTCAAAAACATCGACGATATGTAAATGTATGTATGTCCCAAAAAGTTTCAGATTTAAGCTCAAGCTTTTAACCGTGTAAAGCTCCGGAATATAAATCCGTACCATACTGTAAGTGTTGTTTAAAACACGTCACTCTGCCAAATTCACATATCCAACCAATAATTGTTTTCGCTCCGCAAAAATAACGCTAATGTGGCTGCCGTGGTGGCGTGCTCCGCATACCAAACGGAAGGTCCGGATTCAAATCCCGGGAAAATCAATATCAAAAATTAGGAAAAACGTTTTTTTCAATTCGAAACAAAATTTTCTACCCGAGGTAGCCCTTCTGCCTTGCAGCTGCCGTTCGGAGTCTGCATAAAACATGTAGGGCTCTTCCCGCCACGCAAGTTGGAAGAGATGCTCGGCCTAATCTCCTGGGAGGTAAATCCCGCCAAGTATTTATAAATTTTTTTATACACAAATCGGGTTCGTGTGTTCCTTAAATAACAGCCATTCGATAAAATGATGGCATTATGGTTAATTCAATCAAGTTTTTTGTCAAGAGGCCAAATTTGTTCGGTAATTTCAACAGAAGAAAAGCTGTTGATCTCAAGCAAATTTTATTATTGTGTTAAAATGACAAATTTTCAATAGATCGAACAGATTTTTTGTTAAACGAGCTGAGTTCATGGCTATTTTAACAGCCAAAAAAATGTCTATTTTATGCAAATAGATCAGCTAATTTTAAGGCTTTACTGTTATTTTGATGTTAGCGGCAATATGCTATTTTAAAGTTCTCATTGGTATTCTTGCCTGACAGGAATGATTGTTAAGTTGGCTAAGCTGTGGCTCATGATGGACATTTTTTTGTTGACTAAAAAATCAACAGTTTGTGCGGAAACGATTCAGAGGTAATTTGCTACGGATAAAAGTTCACATTTCGGTTAAATTGACTCGCAGTTCTGTTGATTTTACTAGCGTTATTCTTTCACTGCGGTGGATCAAGTAAACGTGATGTTTCAATGGGATATGAAAACAACGGCGTGTCATGATGTTGTCTTGAAACATTGCAGTAACCTGATTGAGATTCTGCCAGGGTATCTCTTGCAGATTGCATTATTTTTGCGTTCTGAAAGGCTACTGATGGGCTGTTCGTGTATTGTTGGATTAAGCGCTTATTTTACGTATAACTAGATCTCATTATTTCGAGAAACAAACTGCATCATTATTTGCAACGAACTTTATGTGCAACATTTACACCGTTCTTTAAGTTAGTCGATTTGTGGTGTCTAGACTTGTGGCAGTGTGCGAGCTATTTTATTCACATAACACCTGCAATTAAGCATTTATTTTGCGAAAGACTTCCCACAGGCATGGGTGGGATGGAACTTAGACTTTTACACATTAACTGCTGTTCCAGTATCAAATTGACACATTTAGGAAATAAATATATATTATAAGCAATACTTAATACAAGTTTATTATATTTTGATTTTAGGCTAATGAGATGCAGTGCTAAACGTTCACTTTCAGTTTAAGCGGGGGAGCTAATATTTTAGTCATGAATATTTATATTGTTTGAAACTAATTTGCATAACAATCTAATGTATTGCAAAAGCGTAAACGCCACAAGTACCAGTACAAAGCAATTGTTTGATCTATTAACTGGAAAACTTTTCATTTCATTTCAATGTCAAAGCTATGCACTAAAGCTACATATGTACATGTGTATTTAAAAAATTTTCAAAGAGTATTTAAATGCATTTAAAAGCAATTAGTTCGTCGGCCACTGTGAATTGTGAACTTAGCGAATGGTAAATGATAAAGAAAATTATTGACAAGTGAAAATATTTAAAAGCGGTCAAGATGAGTTAAGTAGTCTATTTATAAGAGCAAATTTATTAAGCAAACGACTGTGAATGGCTTATTGTTCACAGATTAGGGTGAGCTGGCAAAAAAAAGTGTCCAAAAGTTAGTCCTGAAGTTACAGCATTTTATATCTGTATTTAGTGATATTTTTCAAACATTGAACTCCATCTTTCAAGATAAATGTTAGTTTTATATTTATTATTTTATATTTATTTTTAAAGTAAATAGCTTTTACAATATAAAATATTTCTTGATGTCCGTTCAAATCGAAAGCTTAAAGCTTGTCTGTTTTTCATACTTTGAAATCGGACAGATTGAAGCAGTATATTTTGGGAAAGCTTATTTATTTGGTTTAATAAAATATTGTATATTATTTTTATTGTTGGTATCATTTTTTATTGTAAACTACACATCTAAGTTAAATATTTCACAATCTAGTATCAAATGTATACTCGTATTTAAGTGATAAAATTTTACTATAGCTACTAGTCAAAGAGAATTTACTAAAAATTTGAGTGAAAATGTCCCATCCGTCGATATTTACGCAACCCGTGATTATTTAACAGCTTCTGTTAGCGTCGAATCTCTGAGCTGTCGAATAAATAGTGCTTTATTTATTATTAGGACTATGAAAATTAAATTAGGACTATGAAAACTAAATTAATGTTGATCGACCGCCGAATAACTTTTTCTAAATTGGTGTGGTAAAAAAGATCGAGAGAAATGAGGCAGAAGATTAATAAAGAGATGAGATTGATTAAGGAAGGAAATTGATAGCGGAGGAGACAACTAGAGGGAGCATGTTGATATACAGAGAATGCAGAAGAGGGAGAAAAACAGAGAGAGTGTATAGATAGATAGAGAGATTTGAATGATAAGAGAAATTGTTAATGAGTGGCGACTGTCAGAGAGAGGAGATTGAAAGGGAAAGAAGATAGATGAATAGATATATAGAGGAGTTAGATAGAGCGAGGGAAAGGAGATAAATAAAGATGGAAAGAGAATAGTGATAACGAAAAGATATGATAAGGAGAACTAACAAATAGAGAGATTTTAAAAGAGGGAGGAGGAAGAGGGAGAAAGGAAATAAATATACATATATACAGAGCGGGGACATATATGATCCGATATGTTCTGGGAATGAGGACTCTTAAGGTACTAGTCTGATCATCTCGGGAACGATTTGATATGACCACGTTGAACCGTTTTGGTTTCGATAATTTAGTCCCCTAAATAGGCGGGCCAACCGCACAATAATATTAGCCCCTTGTCATGCAAAGGTGGAGAGATGAGAGTGGATATATAGGAAGAGAAGTAAAATTGAGGAATTCAGAGAGGAGTCGATGGAAAGACTGAGGGAAAGGTAAGAGGGGAGTAAATAGTGAAATGGGGAAAGAAGAGATCGATGGATAGGAGATGTATATAGAGAGAGATAAGCTATATATCAGGATAGGTATAACAAGGGGCTTATAGAGCGTGGCTTTGCGTCGCAAAAGAGGTGTTTTAACATTTTCTATTATCTACTTCTAAAGCATGGGCCTCTAAAAATTTAAAGCGATTAACCCCTTTCGCTTATGCTATGAGACCACAATAGTTCAATGGAATGCAGACCCCTATTTCTTTCTTCTACCACGATTTGGGGGCAGCATTCTTAGAATCGTTAAAAAATTTCTAGCTTAAAGGAACGAGATAAGAATAATCATATAATATAAACAGTAACTTATACCATAAACCTCTGAGGACAAAAACAGACCAGACTTACCTTTAAATTTTTGCGTTGATTGATGGAGCCTAGACTTTGTTTTTTTTCTTCAGAGAAGCCTTTCATGACAGAAATGCACTCAGAGTGTTTGCAACCCACTTCAAGGGGCAAACCCATTTAAAAAAATTGTTTTATAAAAATCTTGTTGTGAATCTTTGAAGGACTTGAACCTAGAGCATTTGGTATGGCAGATTAGCACACTTCGTTCAAACCACGTCAGCGCATATTTATCTAAACTTTCAAATATTTACTTAAGCATCTAAGTTTTGGAAATACATTTCGATTTTCTTTTAGGTATGCAAACAGTGGTAAGCTCATATTGTTTACATTTCACACCTGTCATTATCATTTGTTTGTCTGTTAGATAGCAATGTCATACAACTTTTTCATAGCAACAACAATGTGTACGTATACTGATGACAACAATTATTAAGTATGATACATTATCTTATATTGCATAAGCAATGAAATATGACATGTGTAATGTCTCCTAGAACGCGACAACAAGAACAACAAACGATTTTATAATACAGAGGCACAGCAAACATTTGCAATTAGCAGTTTTTGTAGGGATCCGAGAAGAATAAAAATTAACATGCGATTACATACATAAATACATATTTGTATGGATATATGCCTAACTGCATTCGTAAAGTACTGATAGAGCCACCAACATTACTGAACATGCAACCGATGCAGATTAGGTTGAATGCTTGATTTACTAGTTGCCAGTCGTTCTAGGGCTAATGGAATGCTCGCTTGCTTTGTTGCAATGTTGCTTGGTGTGAAATGAAAATTGTTTTTTGTGTTTGAAATAAAGATAATTAATTTTAATGCTATAATAAAGATCGATGCGCCACAAAGAGATGATTCTATATCTACATATGTACGTATGTATATATATACTTGTAGTCAATGCGGCAGCAGCATAACCAGGTGTGGTAAAGGTGGGACGTTGGGTTGTTACTTTGAAGGAAATATGAGTGGTGGTTAAGTGATGCTTACCAGGTGTGCTGAGATATGCGTTTAACAGCAAGTGGTGAAGAAAGTAAATAAATGAAAAATAAAAACCTTAAACAAATATTTGAAGTAAAGAAGCAAAAGTCTGATGCATTAGAAAAATAAATGGAAGTGCTAAATTAACATAAATATTCACTAGGAAAGCTCTTTAATTTCTTCTCTATAAACATACGTCTTGGTAGTATTGTGAGTTTGATAGATAAGACATGGCGTTGGCAAAGATTAAAGTTATTGATGAGGTAATGTTCAGCAAGTAGAGTAAGTATTCACTTAATCATGTCATATGTAGTATTATATATAATACAACTCTTGTGTAATGATGTATGTGCCGATGGAATCGAAAATAAATCAACCGATTTTGATGAAATTTATCGGACTTAAAATATTATAGGATTCTTTTCATCTCAATTTATAAGAAGAGTGAGCGGTGCACCGGTTTAGTAAGATTAGATTAAAGATTTTGAATACATGTGTCATAAAGTAGTGTGCAATTGTAGAATAGGGATCGGTGCTACGCTATTGTCATGAAAGTATTAAAATTCGTCATATCTGCAAAGCATTTCATGACAAATCCATATAACGTACAATGATTGGTCGTGTGTTCGAACATAATATGGGTAGCCAAGAGAAGAGGAATAGAGGTGAGGCGATAAAGTAGTGTGAGAGGTTAAGACACAAAGAAAGGAACGACAAGAACAGGAACCAGGAGGAGAAGGGACTAGTGAAAGAATAGTAGGGGGGCTAAAGCGAGAAAAAATGCAGGGGAAGACTGAGCGCAAGAAAGAGTGCCTCTCATCGAAATTCGAAATGGGTGGAAAGAAAGGAGAGAGATCGAATAAAAGTTTGAAATAAGTAACAATGTTAAGGCCAGTACTACAAAAGAAACAGAAAGAAAAGAGAGAAAAGTGTAATATATGAAAAATATAGGGAGAACGCGGGCAGGTGGATAGTGACAGGGAGAGCGTTGGGGAGAGAGGGGCAGGGGAGACGAAGGGTGGGCAAAAAAAAATGTAGAGGCAAGGGTTTAATTAGAGAGAGAAGGGGTTAAAAGGAATGTGTGTGAGATGATGGGAATCGGGTTAGAAGTGTAAGAGGAGCAAACTGCAGATGACGAGGGAGAGGGAGGTAAAACTCAAAATAAGGGCAGAAAAAAACTTTAAAGGAGGAAGAGGCAGATGAAAAACAAACAAACAAGTAAGGACGAGAGTGTCTTGGGCTGTCCCAAAAACTTCATACCTTTCATGAATGGGGCTGAACAATAATCTTATCCTATTCGTAATAACTCAATAATCGGCTGTATAAGATATGAAATATATAGTGAACAGATACATACCTAAGCGATTTTTAAGATAAATAAAAAACAAAAAATGGATACTTTGTGTGAGGATGCAAAGCTTCACCTTTTCTGTCGTCTGCATGCAAAAACTATGACCAGGAATCACTTATTTCAACAATATATGACGTAAGCGTAAGTATTTGATGAAATTTGACGCTTTTAGCCGTAAAAAGGGGGCAGAAATGACAGTTTATATTTTATTATGCTATATATACCACGATCTATATAATTTGTTCAGACTATATATACAGTTTTTCACACAATAATAGGGCTGATCACATTCACGGCGGCGGTGTAGCCGCAACATCTGTCATATTATTTTTACACATGTTCTTATGAGTGTCGTTATTTTCAGCGCGACAGGGCTGCACGACAATCAATCATCGAATGCTGTTGTAGCAGATTAAACCTAATTCTATTTTGCGGGAAGCGACAGTGAGTTGGCGTCCTCTATTTTGCCAATAAAAATTAAAATAGAAGTAAATAACAGATAACAAAAGCTAAACTCATTATTTGGGCAGTTTTGTTAATCATAGTAGTATACGAATATGCTAGCAACACTAAGGTGCATCTCTAAGCCGATGATCGAAGCAGTGACTGATTGCACCTCAATAATCAATCATTAGGTCTCACACATATGTACGTACACGCAGTGGAGAAAGAAGCAACGAACAAACACATGCAGATATCTTATCGAGATATGCAAGATAATCTGTGGAAGTGTCGCTCACACAAACACACGTCGCATGAGCTGTGAGAGAAGCTATAAAATTGCGCGCATCTAGTAGTATAGCTGAGAAACTATATAGCAGATAACCAACTAGAGATCTAGAACAGAGCGCGCCTAGAAAGTACACCGAGTAAACAAACAGACATAAGGCTTTTTTGACACACGGTAGAGGCGCACAGTTCTCGATTAGCATACGCTATCTGTCGAGCATATAGTAGTGTTATTTTGAAAGTACTTGAACATAGGCCATTTCGCATTATTGAAATATGGCAGTTTACATCTACAATTTTTCGCTACTGTTTGATGTAACTTTCATTGGTGGCTGCCGCTTTCAAAGTAATCAAGAAGCCAATGCTTGGCTACGGTTGTCGTCAAGCTTTGCTTTATTGTGGTTGTGGTCTGTAGATGCCGTGTTGAATATGAACAGCCCTATGATGCCCTATGCGTAAGCATTGGTGAAATTTGAAGCTTATGGCTGTTAAAATGGGGCAGTAATTACGAAAAGCTTCTGATCTGAACAACCGGTTGTGGGGGATATATGCTATATATACGACGATCTCATCATTTCTTCAGACAACAATCACCCTTATCGCGAGTTTTATTTTCACCCGAAAATATTCACAGTTTTTTTTCACCCTATCGCAGAGGGTGGCGAAAAAATGTTTCGTGTTCGAAAAAGATTTCACCTTATCGCCAACTCTTTGTTCAGGCGAAATGAACAGCGGGGAAACCCAAATTTGGTCACTTATATTTACAGGCGAACGGGAGGAAAATAAATGTAAGTAACTTTTTGTTTTGAAATTTGATACTCTTATAATTATATGCACTTTTATTATTAGAAATAAATCAATACATAATGCACACTCGGGAGCTGAGTGGAAAAAAGTGAAATTCCTGTATTGCTAAGTATGTAAATTCTATTTTTTATGACAACGTACCAGTCGGCCAAGTTATCCATTGTGGACAAAGCGACGGTTCCAAGATGTTGAGCACTCACTGAAACAAGATGGCTAAGACCCACTTCATGGTCCTCTCCAACGCCTTTTCCCTATGCGAAAAGCGAAGACATATACTCAACTTTACAATGGTGGAACTCCAAATGTTTGCTTCAATGGTGGCAAGGAGTTGGTAAGAATATCTAGTAAATATTAGAATGCCGGACTTGTTTAGCCTGTAATATTGGCGAAAGTTAATTTATTAACTTGATATTCAAAAGTGCTCACAATAGTAAATTTTAGCTTAATCGCTTAGCTCAAATGGTTAGACTGTCCTTTAATTGCCTCCGAATCGCTTTCACATTTATATTCTCCTCGCGCTCATCAATACCAACCTAATACTATGTTCAAATAGAAAAATAATTGAGGCAATTTCGATTTAAATTGAGTGTGTGTTCATACAACTCAATTTAGCTTACGCAATAGTATTTTAAAGCTGGTTGGCTCATCTCTACAGCAACAACATACTTTTGTTCGACTGTCAAAATGTGCGTGTTGGTATTAGGCGAATGGAATGGAATGAAAACATAAAACTTTAAAATTTTTGTGTGTTGTAAGAAAATGTGTTCAATGTTTTGGTTTATTTTGAGTTGCCATCTCCTTTTGACAATCCCTACTCCAGTGAAATGAAAAAAATTAAATCAGCTGATGAGATGAGCAACCATATAGTTGAGCCATGCGTAACTGACGTTTAAATCTACTAATAAACACACTTTACAAGGTTGCATTTGCAGTTTGAAACAATTTATTACGCAATTTTTATACTCAGTTGAGCAGAGCTCACAGAGTATTAGTTTGATTGGATAACGGTTGGTTGTACATATATAAAGGAATCGAGATAGATATAGACTTCCATATATCAAATAATCAGGATCGAAAAAAATTTGATGAGCCATGTCCGCTCCGTCCGTCCGTCCGTTAACACGATAATGAGTAAATTTTGAGGTATCTGAGAAATTTGGTATGTAGGTTCCTGAGCACTCATCTCAGATTGCTATTTACAATGAACGATATCGGACTATAACCACGCCACTTTTTCGATATCGAAAATTTCGAAAAACCGAAAAAGTGCGATAATTCATTACAAAGAACGATAAAGCGACGAAACTTGGTAGATGATTGAACTTATGACGCACATAGAAAATTAGTAAAATTTTGGACAATGGCGTGGCACGCCCACTTTTAAAAGAAGGTAATTTAAAATTTTGCAAGCTGTAATTTGCAGTCGTTGAAGATATCATGATGAAATTTGGCAGGAACGTTACTCTTATACATATGTACGCTCTAATAAAAATTAGCAAATCGGAGAAGGACACGTCCCACGTTTGATAAATTTTTTAAAGTATAATTTTAACAAAAAATTTAATATCTTTACAGTATATAAGTAAATTATGTCAAACATTCAACTCCAGTAATGATATGGTGCAACAAAATACAAAAATAAAGACAATTTCAAATGGGCGTGGCTCCGCCCTTTTTCTATTTAATTTGTCTAGTGATACTTTACACGCCATAGTCGAACAAAAATAACCATCCTTTTGCAATTCGGTAGAGTAATAGATTTGTACGACGTTACCTGCTTTTCTGTGAAAATGGGAAACCGGTTGATGTCACGCCCAGTTTTATATACAGCATCGTCCGTCCGCCGTTCTGTCCGTAACACGATAACTTGAGTTAATTTTGAGGTATATATTCATGAAATTGTATATGTTCCTGGGCACTCATCTCAGATCGCCATTAAAATGAACGATATAGGACAATAACCACGCCCACGTGTTTCGATATCGAAAATTTCGAAAAAATCGAAAAAGTGCGAAATTCATTACCAAATAAGCATTAAGCGATGAAACTTGGTAGGTGAGTTGAGCTTATGAAGCAGAATAGAAAACTAGTAAAATTTTGGGGACAATGGGCGTGGCACCGCCCATTTTAAATGAAGGTAATTTAGAAGTTTGCAAGCTGTATTGGCAGTCGTTGAAGATATCATGATGAAATTTGGGCAGGAACGATACTCTTATACTTTATGTCTGCTTAATAAAAATTAGCAAAAATCGGAGAACGACACGCCCACTTTTAAAAAAATTTTTTTAAATTCAAATTTTAAAAGAAGAGTTAATATCTTTACAGCATATAAGTAAATTATGCAAACATTCAACTCCAGTAATGATGTGGTGCAACAAATTACAAAAATAAAAGAAAATTTCCAAAGGGCGTGGCTCCGCCCTTGTTCATTTAATTGTCTAGAAGCTTTTTTTTAATGCCATAAGTCGAACAAAAATAACCAATCCTTGTGAATTGTAGAGGATTGGCTCTAGGACGATAACTCTTTTCTGTGAAAAAAGGACGAAATCGGTTGCAGCCACGCCCAGTTTTTTATACACAGCCACGTCTGTCCTTCCGCTCGGCTGTAACACAATAACTTGAGCAAAAATCGATATATCTTTACTAAACTTAGCACACGTAAATTATCTGACTCACCTTATCTCGTTAAAAAATGCCGAAATCCGACCATAACCACCCCACTTTATCGATATCGAAAATTACCAAAAATAAAAAAATGCCATATTCTATACCAAATACGAAAAAAAAAGGAGAAACATTGAATGGATTGGTTTATTGACGCAAAATAAAACTTGGAAAAAACTTGTAAAAAATGGCGTGGGAAACATACCATATTAAGTAGAAGAAAATGAAAAAGTTCTACAAGGCGAAAATCAACAGCCCTTGGAATCTTGGAAGAATACTGTTAGTGGTATTACATCATATATAAAAAATTAGCAGTACCGACAGAGATTTTCTGGATCACCGGTCAACATTTGGCTCGATTCGATCATCCCGAAAAGCCTAATATAAAACTAAGTGCCACTCACTTTAAAAAACTCATTAATACCTTAACTGAACCATATAGTACAAACACATTATAGACAGTACCC
>JARSSU010044307.1:0-10873 GCA_029619165.1 Eurosta solidaginis | reverse complement strand
ACCCACATACCTTTTACATACGTACTATTCGATTTGCCTGAAATTTGGTATATAAATTTGCCTATATTAGTATTTACGATCCTTTTCCCCGGAAAGTAGACCAGAAACGGACTGGGACTGGGATTAGGACTAGGACTGGGACTCGGAATGGGACTGGAACAAAATAGATACCACCCTTTGGGACTGGTAATATGGGATGAAGAAGAAAGAGAAAGAACTTGAGAGAAGAGAAAAGAGGGAAGGAGAAGGAGACTGAGAAAGAGTGAGACGAAGATAGAGATAGATGATGCGAAAAAGAGGGAGGGAGGAGTGAATAAAAGGATTAAGAAAAAGTGAAGAGGGGGGAGGGCAGAGTTAGACGGAAAAAGCTTATTAAAATGTATGCAGATAGACCAAATTTAGGGCAGAACCATGTCTGCCGGGTCTGATAGTATATGTATATAATATCTTCTACAAAGCTTTGAAGTAAACTTGATTTAAATTATCATCGACAGTTTTTTGTTGAACCAAAAGCTAAGTTCATGCAATCATGGCATAAAACATGAAGGTTTTTCTGTTTTACGGAAAATTAATAAGAAGCATACCGCAAAATAGTAGATAAGCTCAAAGTTTATAGCGTGATTAGAGCTAGACATTTATGAAAAAAAAACAAAACACCAAGAACGAGCAGTCCTAAAACACATTGCTAGCCGAAATAAAAATGCATGTCCACCTAACCAAAACGAGCGAAAGAAAAATTCCTTTTCAAGCCTTTAAAACTCTTATGGTTGACAGAAATTCCCTCAGAAATGAGCTCTTTTTGCAGTCCTGATGAGCTTGAATTTTTTTTTATACAAGCTTTCTGAAAAGAGACCTAAAAAGCAGTCTTGCCTAGGACCTAGAGGTCATATACTCCGAGCCTTATGAAATTTGATCGATTTGTGACCCTTTTTATACTCAGCGCGCTTTGCACACAGATTATATTAACTTTGATTGGATAACGGTTGCTTGTACAGGTATAAAGGAATCGAGATAGATATAGACTTCCATATATCAAAATTTTTAGTATCGAAAAAAAATTTGATTGAGCCATGTCCGATAACTTAAATAAATAATGAGATATCTTCACCAAATTTGGTACACGAGCTTATTTGGACCCAGAATAGATTGGTATTGAAAATGAGCGAAATCGGATGATAACCACGCCTACTTTTTATATATATAAAATTTTGGAGAACACAAAAAACCTGATAATTTAGTAAATAATACACCTAGAATGTTGAAATTTGACATGTGGACTGATATTGAGACTCTTGATAAAAATAAAAAAAAATAAAAAATTGTTAAATGGGCGTGGCACCGCCCTCTTGTGATAAAATCAATTTTACAAATATTATTTATCATAAATCAAAAATCGTTAGACCTATCGTAACAAAATTCGGCAGAGAGGTTGTCTTTACTATAAGGAATACTTTGAAGAAAAATTAACAAAATCGGTTAAGGACCACGCCCACTTTTATATAAAATATTTTTAAAAGGGTCGTGGGCGAAAAAAATTAGACATATCTTTGCAAAGAAGAGCTTTATATCAATGGTATTTCTCTTCCCAAGTGGATTTATAACAATAAATAGGAAAAACTTCAAATTTTAAAAAATGGGCGTGGTACCACCCCTTTTATGACTAACCAATTTTCTATGTTTCGGGAGCCATAACTCGAAGAAATTAACGGATCATCATAAAATTGGGTACACAAATTTTCCCTATACCAGAAAATATTTCTAGTAAAAATGGACGGGATCGGTTAAAGACCACGGCAACTTAGATATAAAACAAGTTTAAAAGGGTCGTAGGCTAGAATAATAAGCTATAACTTACTACACAAAAATTGTTTTGAATCAATGATATTTCACTTATCAAGTTTTATTGTAAGAGGAAATGGGGAAACATTTTTTTAAATGGGCTGTGCCACGTGTTCTGTAGAAAAGTAATTTATCTGAAATAAAATGTACAATTGAAGCTCACCCTGAGTATATAATGTTCGGTTACACCCCAACTTAGACACCTTTACTTGTTTTTTATGGATTTTGGAGCCGTTCCAGTACAATTTTCTATCATTTTATATTGGAAACTATGGTTTACTTTAAGACTCCATTTTGATCGTTAGGTACATTGGAATCTTTTTCTGATCTTTTCTCTAAGCTTCTTGTTTTGTTGTCTTTTTAATTCATATTTGTGACTATCAAAAGAACTTAGCTCGGGTTAATTTTTTCTTAAACCCTATATCGAGGCAACATCAAAATTTTAGAAATAAGGTTTTTCAATTAGAAGAAAATTTTTCTAAGCGGGGTCGCCCCTCGGCAGTGTTTGGCAAGCGCTCCGGGTGTATTTCTGCCATGAAAAGCTCTCAGTGAAAACTCATCTTCCTTGCAGATGCCGTTCGGAGTCGGCATAAAACATGTAGGTCCCGTCCGGCCAATTTGTAGGGAAAATCAAGAGGAGCCCAACGCAAATTGGAAGAGAAGCTCGACCTTAGATCTCTTCGGAGGTTACCGCGCCTTACATAAATTTTTTTTTGTTATCGAGGCATAGAATTCGCCTTGAAAGGGGGATGACATTACCCTATGCTTTCCTTCCAAGTTTTGAGTATTGATCAACGTTCAGAACAAAGAGAGCTTATTTTCACTCGTAAAGCTCTGCATCGTTAATTTTTGCTCACAAGGCTCCGTAGATCTAAAGAATACACCTCTTTATGTTTTCGAGACAACACACTAAGAAAAATCATGGGCATCCACTAGCCCACCCCATTCCGAATTGCGCACGAAATGTTTGTTCGAGTGCTTTACGACCATGAAAAAATGCGACCCATGCAGTTGGAAAATATTCAAATAAGTTTTGGCGGCGTCGCAATCAATTTTTTTATATACATGGATGCGAGTTCAAACAGTATGCGATAAAATTTAACTGAATGTATGTTAACTCAAGAACAACAAACCTGATTTATTGATTTTATTAGTTTAGTTTCCTTCGGTGTACGTGCTTTAAAATTGTACGTAATTGTGTTAAAAGTTTAGGAGTCAGGATTTTTTTTTATAAGTAGTAAGATGATCGCTTAGGTGGTGGTATGAGTTAAAAAAGATATGCAAAAAAAGTTAGTTAAGGATAATTTGTACTACCACACGAGCAATATAAGCAGATGAGACAACAAATAACACCTACACAGCAGCTAAGATTGTAGACGGCATTACACACACATGAACACAGCAACAAGGAGCGCAGACGACATTACTCCCCAGATGCATAGAAGAAAACAGCGTGTATGAGATGCAGATATATGAGAAAGGTAAATGAGCAACTAGACGCTAGGAGAAATAGGCGCACGAGGCAGCTGAGAGTATATAAGCAGCGCAGTCTGGGAAATAGTCAAACAGTTTGATTTTAAAACGTTGTAAGTGAATTACGCCAATAATTTCAATTGTGAAGTTCTACTTCCATAGTAGTGCGGTGCATAACGAAAATTTTAGTATGCCGAAGATTTGAGTTATTCATTCGACAGTTACGCGAGTCGAACGATAATTGAAGACTGAAAGAATCGAAAATCTATAAGTTTTGTTACAATATCATTTCGATGATGATGGATGGAAAAACTCATAAAAAATTTAATAATAAGTACCATTTACTAATATAAATTAAGCATAAGAGCTATGCTCGCACTAAATTCTTACTGAGTTAGCTTAACACTTAACATCGCTTCGTTTTGCGCTTATTTGATAATTTATTATTTTAAAATCATAAGAAACAAATTATTTTAATGACTAACGCTTCGTTTTATAACTTTTCAAGTAGAGAACATACTGTTTAGCAAATCTTTATTAAAACGAGTGATCATTAATTTAAATTAGTTAACTGTATGCACATCATACTCGTATTTACCTATGTGTGATTTGTTTCTGTGAGAAGCTCCATTAAGCACACTCGAACCATAAATAATTCATTTAATTTCCATTCAATCACTTAATCTTCGAAATTTGCTTTTAGTTTGTGTTTCTATGCATAACCAATTTATTGTAAATAAGTAGCTGCCAATTATATGGCAATAACATTTTTGCAGTTAATTGTAATTAATATGAATATCTTAATCATAATTTGATATATTACCACTGTGCTACTAATTTGGTTTAGTAGAAAATTAAATAAATGCTATGAAACAAGTTAGAAAAAATGTTTTAGCGTATAATTAAAAAAATTATCTAATTTGGTTTAGCGGCGAAAGCACTTACCTCTTAAATTAAGATAATCAGTGCGAGCATAGAAATTTGCTGTGAAGATGTTTTAGTAGTAAGTATAAAACTTATAGGTCTCACAAAACTCGCATGCATTTTTGAAAATATTGTTTCTGAAGGGCGCATAGCTTTATTTTTTATATGATAGAGAAAATCTGTAACACCCTTAAAAAAAAACGAGTAGGAACGGGACTGTCTTCGGCTGTGCCGAAGACTTCATACCTTTCTTGAATGGAGCTGAACAACAATCTTCCCCCGTTCGTAATCTCCAAAAAATCGGATGTATAAGATAAGAAATATATAGTGAACAGATGTACATACCTAAACGAATTTTAAGATAAATATAAAATAAAAAATGGCAAAAAAAACCCCTTATCTGAACGATCGGTAGTATGAGATATATATTATATGTAGCTCCGATCGAAATGATTTTTAAAGGAAATCTTCTATGATATATTGGAATATATATCATCGAGTTTCACGTTTATACTTTCTAAATTGCGGCATGAATGACCAAAATCGTCTTATCTGAACGATCGGTTGTATGGGATATATATTATATATAGCTCCGACCGAAATGATTTTTTCATGAAATCTTCTATGATATATTTGAAAAAATATCACCAAGTTTAACGTTTTAATATTGGAAATTAAGGGAGAAATTGCCAAAAATCTTTCTATCTGAACGATCGGCTGTATAGGATATATACTATATAGATCTCCAATCAAAGTGAGTTTTTCAGAAAATCTTCTATGATATATTAAAATATATATCACCTTGTTTCACGTTTATACTTTCTAAATTAAGCGAGAAATGGCCAAAAATCTTTCTGTCTGAACGGTCGGTTGTATGGGAGATATATGTTATAGTGGTCCGATCCTACCGGATCCGACAAATGTCTAATATAATTCAAAAATACATCCTTGTGCCAAATTTCATTGAGATATCTAAAAATTTGAGGGACTAGTTTGCGTTCAAACAGACAGACGGACATGGCTATATCAACTCAGTTCATCGCCCTGATCAATTCGGTATACTTAATGGTGAGTCTATCTTCTATATTTCTCAACGTTACAAACATCGGACCAAAGTTAATAAACCATTTCATGTTGATGAAAGGTATAAAAATTGTCAAAAATCAACGCAGATTTTGAGAGATCTATAACTTATATTTGTTAGACTAAAACCAAGCAGAATTCAGTACCAGGTGTTGTTATGCCAACAGCTGATTGCTTCTTCTTGTTAATTTTCCATACATCGCCTTTTACTACAACATGTCAGTTAATCGAAATCAATGGAAATTTTCTTTTGCCTTGACGTTCTTCTGTACAGCGAATTCGTTGAATTCGCTTTGTCACCACCTTGTATGGATTCGCCTTGACTAAAACTAATTGGGTTACAAGACTGCGTACTCAAAAAAATTCTGGGACCGTATCGTCACTTACGATCACGGGTCGAAAACTATTATTGTACCCAGGCGATAAATATGAGACTGTCCAACTATATAGAAAAGGAAAATAATTAAAAAAAATTTTTAAGTTAACCGGTTTTATTGAAAACAATACTTACATGAAGTAATAATAATACTAAAAGCTAGAAAATAATTAGGTAGGTCCTAGGTACTAGTCATCACACTCCTCATCAAGCTAAGGCATGCACGTGGAACGTCCGCTCGCTGAATGGGATTGGTGCAGATGCCCGGCTGGTTGATGTCCTCGTCAAAGCAAAATCTGACATTACCGCCATTCAAGAAATGCGTTGGACGAAGCAAGGAAGAAAGAAGATTAAAAATTGTGACATCTGTTGGAGTGACCATACAAATAAACGCAGTTTCGGCGTCGGATTTGTGGTGGGAGAGAGACTTTGTCGCCAAGTATTGGCGTTCACGCCTGTGGACGAACGTCTCGCCACTATCCGAATAAAAGCAACATTTTTTACTATATCATTCATCTGCGCCCATGCGCCGACAGAGGAGAAAGACGATGAGGTGAAAGGCGCTTTTTATGAACAATTAGAACGCATATGCGAGCGCTGCCCCCGCCATGATATAAAAGTCGTGCTTGGCGACTTTAACATCAGGGTGGGCAAAGAAGGTGTTTTGGCCCTACAGTCGGAAAGTTCAGCCTACACAATGAAACTTCTCCTAATGGACTGACTTTGCTGGTACTCGAAACATGGTCACATCCAGCACGAGGTTCATGCATAAAAAGATACATCAAGCTACATGGCTTTCCCCTGATCGAAATACTCGCAATCAGATCGATCACGTTGTGATATACGGATGGCATGCCTCTAGTGTTTTAGATGTGCGCACGATCCGAAGAGCTAACATCGACTCGAACCATTATCTAGTCGCAGCCAAAATCCGCACCCACATCAGCGCGGCTAAAACCAAGGAACAGCACACAACGAAAGCTAGACGTTGAAAGGCTGCAATCACAACAGACTGCCAATGATTTCGCAACTCGACTGTCACACCTGCTCTCTGAGAGCACAACTCAGCCTGAAGTAATACAGGAGCAGTGGGAGCATATCTCCAAAGCACTTCGTACTACCGCCGAGGAAAAAATTGGTTACCGGCGGCCAGGGAAAAACAACTGGTACGATGAAGAATGCCGCGTTGCAACCGAAAGAAAAGATGCTGCCTACAGGGCTACGTTAAAAGCGAGCGCAACACGAGAAGTGTGTGAACGCTACCGAGAGTTGAAAAGGGAAGCGAGACGCCTTTTCAGGTAGAAAAAAGCAGAGGCAGAAAGGCGTGAGTGCGAGGAGCTTGAGCTACTAGCCACCAGGAATAACGCCTGAAACTTTTACCAAAAAATTCGGTGACAGACGAAAGGTTTTAAGACCGGGGCAAACTCCCGTAAGAACGAAAACAGCGACCTTGTAACTGATGTCCAGAGAGTACTTAGATTATGGAGGGAACACTTCTCTGCTCTCCCAAATAGAGACAACGATTTACCGCACAGAGATAATGAACCAGATCCCGCAATCGATGATGATGGAATAAAAGCTGGTTATTGGTTATGACGAAGTCAGAATAGCAATAATAACCAGATTAAAAAACAACAGGGCCGCGGGCGCTGATGGATTGCCTGCGGAACTATTCAAATACGGCGGCGAGGAGTTGGTAAGGCGCATGCATCAGCTTCTTCGCAAAATATGTGCGGACGAGTGCATGCCCGACGATTGGAATCTAAGTGTTCTTTGCCCAGTCCACAAGAAGGGGATACTGCAAACTGCACCAACTATCGCGGAATCAGCCTTCTTAATATCGCGCATAAGGTCCTGTCAAGTGTGTTGCGCGAAAGATTGAAGCCCACCGTAAATCAACTGATTGGACCTTATCAATGCGGCTTCAGACCTGGTAAATCTACCATCGACCAGATTTTCACAATGCACAAATATTGGAGAAAACCCGTGAAAAGAGAATCGACACACATCACCTCTTCGTCGACTTTAAGGCCGCCTTCGACAGCACGAAAAGAAGCTGCCTATATGCCTCTATGTCTGAATTTGGTTTCCCCGCAAAACTTATACGGCTGTGCAAACTGACGTTGAGCAACACCAGCAGCTTAGTCAGAATTGGGAAGTACCTCTCCGAGCCGTTCGAAACTAAACGAGGTTTCAGACAGGGTGACCACCTATCGTGCGATTTCTTTAATTTGATGCTGGAGAAAATTATACTAGCTGCAGAACTTAACCGCACTGGAACAATATTCTATAAAAGCGTGCAATTACTGGCGTATGCTGATGACATTGCTATCATCGGCCTAAACAACCGCGCCGTTAGTTCTATTTACTCCAACTGGAAAAAGAAGCGATAAAGATGGGTTTGATGGCGAATGAGGACAAAACGAAGTGCCTTCTGTCATAGAGCAAAGAGTCAGCGCATATGCGCCTTGGCAACTACGCTACTGTTGGCAGCCATAATTTCGAAATAGTAAATGACTTCGTTTATTTGGGAACCAGCATCAACACAAGCAACAACATCAGCTCTGAAATCCAGCGAAGAATCAATACTGCCAATAAAAACTACTTTGGACTAGGTAGGCAATTGAAAAGTAAAGTCCTCCCTCGGCAAACGAAAATCATACTCTACAAGTCACTTATTGTACCCGTCCTGCTATATGGGGCAGAAGCAAGGACCATGACAACAGCAGATGAAGCGGCTCTGGGAGTGTTCGAGAGAAAAGTTCTTCGAAAGTGTTTAGGCCCAAGGCCTAACTTCTACTTGATTGACGGCGCCCCTCCCTAACGTTTTAATAATATTTCCAGCCACCCACACTAACGCCGCATTTGTGTGCATGCATGCACATGCATGCGTTTCATACACATGCACGTGTGTGTGCAGGTTGTCAGCACCCATGCACGTATATGTGGGGGTTGTTGTGTGTGTGGTTTTTTTCCCCTCCTTAATACCAGAGGACTTTTTCGCGGCTTAGCGGTTGTCCTCAACGGGATAACCGGTCTTTTTCTCGATTGACCGCCAAGCAGTTCACATCGCCCAGGATCACCATCGTCACTTAAAACACCAAGGTAATATTGTAACCACAGTGTATATTTTTCTTCACTCTAAATTAAATATTATATTATAACGAGGAAATTCCTCTTTGTGTTCTTATTTATTTCTTTTGAGCTCACCATCCACTCCAAGATCGACCCTTGTGCGCCTACCCACTGCCGGTTTACGACGCACTCAGGCCGAACATTGGTCCTTCGAGCCGGATCATCCAATGTACCGTAATGTATTAATGTCCGCTGCTGGGCCATACAATACTGCACCTTATCATTTGCAAATGCCAAGATATCATGCACCAGAAGATTTATCACGAAATACCGGGACAAAGGCATTAGATGCACTTCATCATGCTGCTAGTCAGTATTATACAACTCACGAAATACACGAGTTGAGTGAACGAGCATTGAAATCACCGACAAGTGGTAATAGTGGTGGACAATCGGTTGCTGTTAGTTGAACCTAATGTTGCCGCTTTGCTTTCATTTAGTTCATTTATAAGCGTCACTCTTATTACATATACCTAAATTCATACGACATATGGAGAGTGTGGCACATTTTCTTTTAAAAACTACTTGAGAGCTTTGAATCAAATTTCAATATAATAAATACTTTAATCGAAATATTTCAAATCTCTGCCAATTAATAGTCATTAATGCTCTGAAATACATGCACCTAAGTGAAATTTCGCAGGTTCATTCACGAACTTTTTAAAATCAGAGCAGATTGGCTCAGGGTTCATTTTTCTGTTATAATTACTTTTAGTTTTTTATTAACTATATCATGCATAGAGCTTATAATATCAAATAAATCATGGATAGCTAAGACCTCTCAGAATACATTTCTCGCTGAGCGATCTGACCATCTTCAATTATGAATTCCCAGAAAACCCCAAATATCACTCCACTGATGCAGTTCAAAAAGTAGTCGATAACGTTGTAAACACAATAAATGATCGTACCCCTACGGATTTGTTTGAGACAATTTTTGACATTGGTGCCCTAACAATGATATAACAGACATAATCATGTCCTTAGCATCGAGGAACTAAAAAGATTTGTGGGAATTTTGCTTTTAAGTGTCGAAGTAGGTTCTCAGAAATCAAAAGAATTTACCATTTAGTGAAATTTGGAATATGCTTAATTGTAATGATTGTTAAAGAAGTATGTATGGTTATGAAATTTTTGTATGGGTTTGTATTAGTTACAGGTACCTACTGTTATATGATAAGTATCCTGTTCCTTCGGAAGTGCATATTTTTCATTGAACTCTATAAAATACAAATACGATTCGTAATTCACGTTATTAAGAGTGAATTGGTTTAAATAACTTCTGTCAATATAATCACTATACAACCGCGACGTCTTACAATACACCCATAGCATAATAATTAAGCGCAATATATCGCCGTGGAGATTTAGGCCGAGCTCCTTCAATATGCATTGTACCTTATTTAATTTTTGGCAATGAATTCATGCGGATTGCGGTGCTTATATCGCTAAAGCTTAATAAATGAAAACCATTTTAACAAAATAACGATTTCGCATTAGTCAAAAAAAAACTTGAATATAAACGACGCCAGCAAACTTTTAACGTGTGCTAGCTGCTGGAATTAGAAGTGAAAACTACACTTTTGGACATGGAGAATAACTACTTCACTAATCCTTTACATGCTAAATTAATCAGTCTTTTCAAATGAACTATTTAGTGTATGAATTAAGATCTTTCATTTGACTAGACGTATTGTCTTTTGTACGATGATGTTGAATAAAAAGAACTTACATAGATGAAGATGATGATACGAATTTTCCCCAACACGTGCTTATTCGAATGTAGAGAATAATTGCTTATGATAAGAAACTTTGAATCTCAAGAGATACATTCCTTCAACGAATCAGGTTGGTTTTCTTTTTTTGTATTGTAGGTAATTTCGTAGCCCTTGTCCTGCTGTTCTGAGCCATTGGGGATAGAACCCTTTTCATTCGTATCTTGTGATATGGCCAATGTGGATCTATTCGTAGCTAAATTTATACTATTTTCGCTGCTTAAAATAACCGTTGACGCACTACAAATCGATTCTCCATCATTGACCA
>JARSSU010044306.1:0-18809 GCA_029619165.1 Eurosta solidaginis | reverse complement strand
TTTTTTTAAGTAAAAAATTAAATATATTAAATTAATGATTTGGCCAGTCGCCGTTTAGCAGGCGCCTGTGGATCAACATCATTGCTCTCTCTAATATCTTGGTCATCGTCATCATCGGTTGTGTACTGATATCTGTTTGAAGATCAATACTTCGGTATGTTGGTACTGGAACGAATTCTGAGTGCGGTAATGGTAATTGGACACTTGGCACTGTTACACAAGTTGTATTTTTTGTTTCCTTCTATTCAAAATTTTATGGTAGTTGATATATCCATAGCAATTTTCTAGTTGATGCGGGCTGTTGTTTAACCACATCATTGGTATACCAAAAGGCATAGCCTTCTTCTTTCACTTTTCTATTGCTTAAGACTTGAATAAAGCAAACTTTTTTAGGGGCATAGTTTACGTCAGTGATAAACTTGCGAGAAATATTGTTTATAGGCATCCAAAAAAACAATCACTCGCATTGCCACATTTTTCATCGCTTGCTATGAAACGTCCACAAACATTACAAAAATGGTCCATTTTACATTTTGGTTCCGACATTTTTAATGCAGTATATATTATACAATGTTGTTTTTGTTATTTTTATGAAACCGATGCACTTAACTTAAATCACTCACAAAATGAAATAAGTTCCAAAAAAAATAAGAACGAATTTTATCACCACCGAGCGAAAATTAAAATACACCAGCTTCGGCCAAGTTTCGAGTTTTAACTGAATCTTTATTTTTGATAGCCATCATCCGGTGGCAAAATCATGAGCCAGATAAATAATTTTGCATGTAAGTGCAACAACAACGGTTTGAGCCAGATAAATCCAGATAGAAGTCTGGTTCAATTTGTGATTTGCAAAAATATAGCTTATTTTATTTGTCCACGATCCTTTTAAAAATCCTTTATATAAAAGTGGCGTGGTCCTTAACCGATTTCGTTAATTTTTCTTCAAAGCATTCCTTATAGTAAAGGCAACCTTCTGCCGAATTTTGTTACGATAGGTTTAACGATTTTTGATTTATGATTACTAATATTTGTAAAATTGATTTTATCACAAGTGGGCGGTGCCACGCCCATTTTAAAAAAATTTTAAACATTTTTTATCAAGAGTCTCAATATCAGTCCACACGTCAAATTTTAAAATTCTAGGTGTATTATTTACTAAATTATCAGGTTTTTTGTGTTTTCCAAAATGTCATATATATAGAAAGTGGGTGTGGTTATCATCCCATTTCGCTCATTTTCAATACCAATATATTCTGGGTCTAGATAAGCTCGTGTACCAAATTTGGTGAATATATCTCAATATTTACTCAAGTTATCGTGTTAACGGACAGACGGACGGACGGAAATGGTTCAATCAAATTTTTTTTCGATACTGATGATTTTGATATATGGAAGTCTATATCTATCTCGATTCCTTTATACCTGTACAACTAACCGTTATCCAATCAAAGTTATAATACCCTGTGTACAAGTACAGTTGGGTATAAAAATATGTCCGATACTACACACACTTGAAATTTGAGGGAAAAATTAAGTTAATTTGTTTACACCTATGAATTTACTTATTTTCAATTAAAAATAATTAAATGATATTTGATATCTGGAAGCATGTGTACATACATACATAAGTATGTATGTATGATAGACTGGGTCGATTTATTAACCGATATCGCGCCACCGATTTTTCGATAGGATTTGGGCTCAGGAAAAAAAGTTCCACTACGCATACACAAAAAAATACTTTTCGAGCCTGTGAAATTTAATTTTCATTACACATTATTTGAAAAAAAAATTTAAAACATTTTCACCACGAATTTTTAATAAATACATAAAACATTATTTGGAGCCTTGAAAATGAATGCATGTATGTATGCTGAAAAAACCCTTAAAAAAATTGCGAAAAGGGTAAATTTTTCGACCAAAACACTCCCCAAAACACAAAAATCGAAAAATCGATGGCGCGATATCGGTTAACCTTCGTCCATACAAATCGACTCAGGTTAATGTATGCATATATTTACATCTGAAAACTATTATACCTTTCTTACAAATGGCCATATTGTTATTGTGTGGTTATGTAAACAATTTTTTGTTGTATGAGTTTGAAATATTTAAAAAAATGCAATTCATTCCTTCGATTTCATCATCCCCGTCAAACATCTGCACACAATTGTAAATACGGTAAGAGAGTTTTGAAAGTTGACTCTCTTTGATTATTCGCTCTCAAAGGACTTTAAAAAACAAATAGAAAAAGAATATCGACCATATGTGAATGTATGTATGTGAGTATATACTTAATTTAAAATTGGGTCTTGCAGGTATGTACGTATATATGTACGTATTTAGGTTGCGGTTCACTGGCATTAAGGATACCTGTTTGTTGACGTCAAGTTCATCTATGATTTCATCATTGTTCCTTTGTTTAACAAAAAATGCTGCTTTGTTCAAAAAGAATAAATGTAGTCATAGGTTCAATTAAATTTCATATCAGGTAAAGACACATTAACGTTATTTACAAAGCTCGTATAGGCAATAGCAAACACTGAAAGCAAATCAAGTACCTTTACCCATTTCTCTATCAGACGGCAGGTCGATTATGATATTGTGACGAATATAAGCTCACTAAGCTGTTAGTAAATAATCACGCAACAACAAAAACTTGAAAAATCATCATTTCATACATACATACAAGGCAACGAAGAGATAACTCACAAACACATGTAAACATCAGCCGAAGTAGTTACTCACACATACACACGCATATGACTATGAGAAACGCAAAAACTGATGATCAAGCAGGAGATTCTAGAAGGTGAAACGTCTAGACCTTTGGAGAAATATGCTGACGAGACACAAGAGAGTATAAAAGCAGCGCAAGCTGAGGAATGACTAATCACTTTGATTTAAACAAGCTATCAGTTGCGAAGTTAAGTATAGTTAATTGTGAAGTATAGTTGTACTTCCCCCAAAGTAGTCTAATAAAGACCATTTTGCAATACAGATTTTTTTGGAGTGATTTATTCAACAGTTTAGCGATTCGAACATTAGAAGGTTTCAAATAAGCGGAATTTCCCGAAATTCGTTACAATATTAATGGCAATATCTTTGCACGTCATGAACGCATATTCCTTGCGTCCCTAAATATTTCGCAACCCCATTTGTGGTTTATAGTAAGCTTTTCAATGCTGCCGATCGATCGTCAGACATGTGTCTTTAGGTCCATTCTGATTTACAAGTAGATATTAAAAAATTTGGGCCAGGACACTCGAGCTAGGTACAGACTAATGGAAAACGCAATGTTTCTACTCACGAAGTATTTTCCCTTACTTCGACTGATAGTCAGTATAGCAAGCTTGAAGAATACCCGGTTTTCTTCACAGCAGAGTTAAAATTTACAGCAAAATCTCAAAAAACAATGAGGCCCCAGGTTCAGACGACATCCCGGCGTAAGTCAATAAGAATATTGCAAAAATGGGTCCAGAAGATATGCTGGATATATGCAACGAATGTCTGAGAGACTGATTGTAGCTAGATAAATGGGGAAAACAGCAGCTATTGTGAATTGGCCAGGGCATACCGCCCGCTATGTATGGCTGACACAGCCGGAAAACTTTTTGAAAGGCTCGTACAACATACGCTTAAGAACAAGATGGACTAAGCAGTGTTATTACAACAACATTAACCTGGACTATTACCCTAGGCAACACGACTTTACGCGCAATCGAAAATGAAAGTACTAGCGTCGAATTAGCACAGAAAGGTAGATTCAAGCGAGTTGTCTTCCTTGAAACTTTCGATGTAAGATACGCCTTCGTCAGTGCGAGACAGACACACTTGGTTGACTTAGAGCAGCAATCCAATCATCAAAGAACCAGTTAGAAACGCACTCAGAATATCTGTAAAGGGGTGCAATCGTCGTTTCGTTGTTGTTGTTGTTGTAGCGATAAGGTTGCTCCCCGAAGGCTTTGGGGAGTGTTATCGATGTGATGGTCCTTTGCCGGATACAAATCCGGTACGCTCCGGTACCATAGCACCATTAAGGTGCTAGCCCGACCATCTTGGGAACGATTTATGTGGCCACATTAAACCTTCAGGCCATTCCCTCTCTCCCTACCCCCAAGTTCCATGAGGAGCTTGGGGTCGCCAGAGCCTCGTTTGTTAGTGAAACAGGATTCGCCGCGGATAGTTGAGGTTGACAATTGGGTTTGGAGAAGATATATATTGCGCTGGCAACCTGAAAGGTTGCGCTACACAGCCCCTTGAATCTGGTATTTTAGTCGCCTCTTACGACAGGCATACCTACCGTGGGTATATTCTGATCCCCTAACCCGCTGGGGTCGTTTCGTGGGACATCACAATACGTAAAGAGCCAGTTGGAAGCATTTCGAGGAGACATAACTCGCACTAATACTCTTAAAGGCGATAGTTCTGCGCTAGTTTTAAAAACTAGTATGATACGCTGCAGGATACATTTAGCTTAGACCTCAGAGCTATTGGTACAAGTGTGTCTACCAGAAGTTCTGCTCTGCATCTGATTAGCACAAGTTCGGAGGAAGTCATTAAACGTGTAGTGCGAAATTGTCGGTTTGCATAACTGTCTTTTAAATTTCTGAACGGTTTTTACACTAAATAATCAAAGGCAGTGACTACTTCAGTACCATATACGACTGAGCTAGTTCATAAGGTGAGCAAAGGGTATGCAAGGGCGACATTGTCATTTCGTAGGACATCAAAATATTAAAAATGTCAGTAGAAGGCACTGCGAGGGGACCGCATTTCCTTTCTAATAGAGATGCAGAATAAGGCCCAGGATCTTTATCAGGCGAAGGACCATCAACATTGATAAAACTTCCAAAACCTTCAGTGAGTCTCCTTAAAGAAGAAGAGTACGCAAATTTCGAAGAGAAGCTCCGTTTTAATATAGGCTGAACTTATGTAAGTTTTTTTTAAGTTAGTACTGTTTCCAAATTTGACACCAATCTCCAGAGTCTATAAGTGTCAAAGTTGCAAATGGTCGGAAATTATTTCAAACAGAAACTATGAATCTTTCAGGAATGGGGAGTACCTCTAAAAGTGTCCAAACGAATTTCTATCGTGCGGTGTCTTAGAAGTGATGCTTAAGACGATAGTCCCTACAGAAATATTTAGTTTAAGATCGTACTTTATTTTGACTGAGTAGTGTTCAATAAAGAAATAAAAGCGTTTTTTCGACTAACAAAAATTATGATCTCGAAGTTTTTTATTGTCCTGAAAAATGGCCCCGGCGCATTGATGGTGACAGAATCAGATAGCATGAACCTTGCAGTATTCGAGATATATGTATGTATGTTGAATCTATCACAGTCTTCTTTACTAGAGCTCTTCGCTATGAAGTTCCTTGAGGGTATCTAAATATTGGTGTAGGGCAAACTATGTACCACCACAAAAAGGCGAACAGTTTTTCACTCTTCCCCTACACATAAATAAACTCGAGTCAAGTAAAATGTATGTATGTATGTATATCTACATATAAACACAAATGTGTAAAGGGCCCATTACTGATACTTAGCATAGACGACTTGACTTGGCGTAAACTTGGCAACTTAGCCACGATTATACTCCACTTAGCGCATACAATCTGGCATCATAATCTGCTGTTTTCCAGCTGCCATTTTATTGTGAAATATTTGCTACAAAAAGTGCTGGTTTTTAAACAAAGTACTATAATTAATTTATGAGTGTAAAAATTGTTGAAAACAATCAGTAAATGTCAACTTGCAAGACAAAATGTCAAAATGAAATGGAAACAAACAAATGGCATCTCAAAATGTTAACGTCACTTAGAACTTACATAGAAAATCAAAATTCAACAGATTTCTAAGTCAAGTTAAGTGTTGCTAAGTTTTGAGTAATCAGTAACATGCAATGTTCATTTAACAGAACTGTAAGTGACAGTTCTCAAGTAAAGTCAAGTCTATGCTAAGTATGAGGAATGGGCCCTTAAGTATATACTAACAAAGGTCCATACTTCTCGCCGGTTAAAGCCAAATGTCACTAGGAGATTCCAATAGTCAGACTGTGTGCGTTATTTTATGTTTCCGAGAATTCTTCTTGCTAATTAGTTCTCTTTTCAAATTTAAAAACTGGAAAGTAGAAAGGGAAAACAAAGTAAATTCTGCATGCTAAAGGCAAAAGAGTGCGAGAGTGAATTTTGTAACGCTCTAAATGGGGAGTAAAACACATAATGCCCACGTTGCTTTTGGTTCTCATATAATGCGTGGCAAATCTTCTTCTTCGCTACAACCAAACACTTCTAAACGCTATAACGCTCAGCAATAGCGCTGTATTAGGCCCATATTGGTATGCACGTCTGCTCTGTGTTAGCGCGCGTACAAGTACTTAAGTGACATGTGCTAGCCCGCCGCACTCAGTAGCTGTCAGATTTTAAAGAGAAACTGTTATGTATGGTGCACTATTAGTAAATGGGGTGAAGATTTCGTTTGCTTTTCTGAATAAAATTTTGTGTAATAGTTGCAATTTTAAAAAATCTTATTTTTGTGCAATAGTTGTTAAGTGTTTTAATATTTAAAATATAAATATTATATCAAGATAGTTTATAAAATATTTTCTCAAGTGTTATAAAAAGGCAAGGTGCATTTCGTTTACAAAAAAAAATCAGCAAATTTTCCAACAGTAAAAAAGGTTCGTGACACGAGTGTGAAAAAGTTGTGGATTCTTAAAATAAAAGTGCCATACAATTAAATTGACTGCATAAGAAAACTATCAAAAGTAACGGTGGACCTAATATAGCAGTAATTGTGTACGAATTTGTAAGGAAGGAGCTTTTGCAATGTAAGTTGAATAGTTTATTATATAAATCAAAATTGTCTACAAAGATTCATCTCCACTACAAAAATTACTTGTCACATAATACCTATACATATACATACATACGTACCTATTTATTTATAGCATCTCTCCTATTCAGGCGCCGATTCTTCGTGCCCTGCTTCTTTTGTGCGAACCAAAGAAATGTAAGCAAAATATTTTCTTTGTGCTCAAGTTGAGATGGTGATGAGAAAAATAAACGAAATTGAAAGTTTTAACAAAAGCCTTGATTCAGTGCGGTCAAAAAGTTGAAACTGCGGTTATAAATACGATTAAAATATGGTGTTATTTCCTGTTTAACTTAACGGACACTCGCAATAGATGTACAAAGGCGACTTAACGCATTTGTCAGTCTCTTTTTTATATGCGTGTTTCAGTACCCTGTAGGAAAAGCCACGGTGAAATGTGCTTGTCTTGAGAAAAAAAGTTTAAAATAAGGTACATGAAAAAGCTCTGCCTAAAACTCCTTGAAAATATATCGCGCCTAGTTATTATCATTATTATTATTCAAGTTTCTGAGCAAAGTGGAAAAAATACAATTGTTTTTCAAGCGAAATAAAAAAAACTACAAAAAAGTTTTATATTCAGATCATAATAAAAAAGTTCATAAAAAAACTATCTTTTATTTTCCAAGCGCAAAAAAATCTAAAATTTATAATTTTTAACGTGTTTTATTTAGCTTGACTTAACAGGCTGGCTGGCTGGCCGGCAAGAATATTGTAATTGAAATTTAAGTAACTTCCCGATAAGCTACAAACTTGAAACTTGGAATATAGTTCAGAAACTGATGACAATATAATAATAAGAAAAAAACTCCGATAGGTGGCGCATGGATCGAAATATTTCAAAAAATCGTATTTGTGGTCCGATTTGGTTCATTTTCTGAACACATGATACATGAATAGAAAGCGACCTATGAAAAAAGATCGCCGCTAGGTGGCGCAAGGATCGAGATATTGAAAAAAATCGTATTTGTGGTCCGATTTGGCTCATATTTGGAACAAATAATACATACATGAATAGAAAGCGACCTATGATGTCCGATTTGGCTCATATTTGGAACAAATATTACATACAGTCCGGTAGAAGTGACATCAAAATATTTTGGAGTTCGAGGAGGAACAAGCATACGTGGCGCAGAGTCGAGTAAGTCTTTGGAAGGATTGTGCAGTGAGGACGTAGATGGTAAGAAATTGTCAGGAAAGAGTCCTTGTAATAATGAGTCACTAAATGAACTAAATTGAATGAGAAATAATAGGCAATCAAATAAAGACTAAAAACTTGAAAATAAAATAATAAAAAAAAATGTTTTAATTAAACGGTTTTATTGAAAATAATACTTACTGAAGTAATAATAATATTAAAAGCTAGAAAATAATTATGTAGGTCCTAGGTGGTAGTCATCGCACTCCTCATCATTCTAGGGCATTGATCAGACAATTAAATAAAAGCGTTGGACGCGTCAAATTTCTATTGATAGTCATATATAAGACCAAGGTTGTGCTACGCCTCACATTTTAAGAAATTTCACGCGCCCAACGCTTTTATTTAATTGTCTGATCAACGCCCTAGATTGATGAGGAGTGTGATGACTAGTACCTAGTATTATTATTACTTCATGTAAGTATTGTTTTCAATAAAACCGTTTAACTTAAAAAAATGCGTTTAAATTATTTTATTTCAATTTTCAAAGTAAAACCACCTCTTCAGTATAATTTTTTTTAAGTTTTGCACCAACCACTATCTGAGACTATGGAGTCCTTGTTTGGTGTACGGCTACACAAATAAGTACCTTTCTCGAAAAATTGGAGGGTGTGTGCAGCCTATCAATGTTTAGCAAAACGGGAGCCCTAAAAAGAACCCCAATGGCTGAACTGTATGCCATTCTGCACATTCCACCTGTAGACCAAATGGCGAAGAACTTAGCATTAACAATTGCAACGAGACTCAATGCCTCTGATCTGCATATCACTTTTAGACGGAAGAAGTAGCATTGACTTAAGGGGCTCAAGATGGGTATTCTTACTAAGCACTGCCTTCTGGCGTCACATGCCTCTAAATTAGGCCTAGCCAGTGGCAATAAATGTAGGAAGTGAGGGTTGGAGCAGGAAACGATAATAAAGGACACATAAACACACTTTTTACAATGAATAAGTCGAGAACATTGTTGCTGATTAACAGACCTTCAAGCACCTAGCAATAAATACATATATATACATTGACTGTCACAGTAAGGGACAGACCCATTGTTCTGTTTGTGGCCCAAGGAATCATAATGATCCTGTTTGTATCCGAAGTGTCGTGATGATAACTCTTCTTCGGCCCGTCTTTCGCTTAAAGATTTTGTTGTAGGTTTGTATTTTTTAAACCAATACGGCTGGATTTACCCAAATAAATAGTTCCTTATGCAGTCCCATTTTCTCACTTTGTACTTGTTGTATGACACCCATTTTATCAGGAAAGGGCGAATAGGTTAGCCAAGAAGAACCAATTCCTGTAGCATATACGGTAGACGTGATCATGAGATGGAAAGAACGCAGGGGTTGTACATTACCAATCAGGCACGAGAGGCGCTGAATCGTTGAAAATCATGTGCAGGTTTACGACTTTGGACAAAGTTTATCTTATCACTTAAGAGACAGGACTGTAGGCTCATTATTCGTACAGGGCACTGCAGGTTCGCTACATATTGTATGCGTACCCTGCTCTCGCCAGTTTAACGTTCCAACTCTTAGGAATAGCGGAGCTTTCAGATATCGGAAGAATACTAGTCACGGCCCTAAACTTGTGATTTGATATGGTTTTAATTTTTCGCGTCGAAATAATTTCTTTAACGCTATGGATACACACAGTCACATATGTGAGGTCATTAGGACCAACCAGTTCCTGATTAGAAGGTTAATGAACGAATGTATGCTTGTTGTTGTGGCTCCACACTACCACTGGCTCCACGGTACTACCATTTTTATACTCAGTTGAGGAGAGCTCACAGAGTATATTAACTTTGATTGGATAACGGTTGGTTGTACAGGTATAAAGGAATCGAGATAGATATAGACTTCCATATATCAAAATTATCAGGATCGAAAAAAATTGAGCCATGTCCGTCGTCCGTCCGTCCGTTAACACGATAACTTGAGTAAATTTTGAGGTATCTTGATGAAATTTGGTATGTAGGTTCCTGAGCACTCATCTCAGATCGCTATTTAAAATGAACAATATCGGACTATAACCACGCCCACTTTTTCGATATCGAAAATTTCGAAAAACCGAAAAAGTGCGATAATTCATTACCAAAGACGGATAAAGCAGTGAAACTTGGTAGGTGAGTTGAACTTATGACGCAGAATAGAAAATTAGTAAAATTTTGGACAATGGGCGTGGCACCGCCCACATTTAAAAGAATGTAATTTAAAGTTTTGCAAGCTGTAATTTGGCAGTCGTTGAAGATATCATGATGAAATTGGCAGGAACGTTACTCCTATTACTATATGTATGCTTAATAAAAACCAGAAAAATTGGAGAACGACCACGCCCACTTTAAAAAAAATTATGCGAACGAGGAAACCGAAGAGTATAAAAGCAGCACCAGCCGAGGCATGGGCAATCAGTTTGTTTTAAACACGCTATTAGTTGCTAAGGAAGCTTAATTGTGAAGAACTTTCAAAGCAGTCTAATAAATACCATTTTGTAATACAGAATATTGGAGTGTTTTATTCAACAGTTTAGCGATAGGAACGTTGGCAGAAGGTTGCTAATACAGCGAATTACACTAAATTCGTTACAATATATTTTTTCGTAAGATTTAAATTTAGAAAAAAAAACTAATCACCGATTGCCATTAATGAAGAAAAGAAAAACCTTTAACACAAGATTCTGTAAGTAATTTACATAACTCAATTCTTTAAAATTAATTCAGGTGATTTTCAAAAATCGCTGACGCCATGCATGCATATGTACATATGTATAAATAGACAAATTTCTTTTTTGTCATTAGCAATTTTAAATAGGCAAGACCCACCTTTTGGTAAGCAAAAAAAATTAAAACAAAACACATTTCTTCTAAGAATATTTATTTAACTTATTGCGAAAGTGCTCAGGTACCTAATACTTGTTTTCGTTTATTCACAAAATTGTTTTTCCTTGCTTCTTCCTGCACCTTTTCACCGAATTTTGTTTAAACAATTAGTTCTATATTCAGGTACCTACTATGCTTAATTACGTTCTAGAAAATTAAAATCTTTCTATTTTGGTATTATAAAACAAATATTTTGTTTCCAAGTATGGTCTGAATAGATATGAGCACAACCACGATGTTACAGTCTGCGAATAAACCGTTTGTTTTACTATAACGGTGAATTGGAACACTGTTTTTATCCATCACAAAAATCCTGGAAAGAATCGGAATAGAGAGAAGCATACGTCTACATTGGGTCCCAGGGAATATGGGAATGAAAAAGCGGATGAACTAGTTAAAATGAGCGCATCCCTCGAAGCTTGCTCGGTAAACGTCAATATCAGATTGGGAGAGATTAAGAGAAGGCGAGAGTTGCTCATGATCGACAAAGCGATTAAGGCGTGAACCATGGGCGGGGCGGGGCTGTAAAGTGTGGAAGATCATGTGTAGGTCTTACAACCTTAGACTAACAAAGTTATTCCTATCAATAAAAAGAGAGGACTGTAGACTCATGACGAGTATTCTGACTGGACACTGCCTTGTGGCGTCACATGATTTTAAATAAGGATTGGTAAGTGATGTAGATGTAGGAAGTGCGGGTTGAAGGAGGAAACGATAGAGCATTCTTTGTTTTCATGCCCTGCACTTGCCAGGCTAAGACTCCAGCAATTCGAAGTAATACAGCTGTCAGATATAGAAGCAGTAAGTGACATAGGTCATGGTTTTTGGTAGGGTTTTTTAGTTTGGTCATTAAATAAACTTCTTTCTTTTCAATTTCTCTTAGAAAACATAATAATTGAAATTCAATTATTATAAGCCGGTGTTAAGCTCATGAATTCTTAAATATAAGTATAAACTGAACACACCATTAAACAAACATACATAAATATGTACAACTGAGCCCGAGTTTACAAAGCTTCTCATTCGCAACGAAGAAGAACTTTACAAAAACAAATCTACATGGCACACAAATCAATATAGAGACAAAATGTCTCAATTGTGTTGTTAGTGTAGAAATGAGAAAAACTGAATTAAGCATGAAACA
Organism: Eurosta solidaginis; assembly: GCA_029619165.1. Classification (NCBI taxonomy): domain Eukaryota; kingdom Metazoa; phylum Arthropoda; class Insecta; order Diptera; family Tephritidae; genus Eurosta; species Eurosta solidaginis. The sequence continues at coordinate 6,717 of JARSSU010044306.1, read as the reverse complement.
AATACCAGCAAGATGGTCTAGTGGTTTAAAGGCTACTGCAGTTTCACCATGTGATTCACGGTCTCGAATCCCGGTGAAACCTTTGCTAACATTACAAAATTGCCCGATGATTACGTTGGCGGTTTTCAAATGGGTCCATCGCAATATGCCAGTAAACGTTTCTTTCTTTCAGTTTCTCTTAGAAAACATAATAATTGAAATTCAATTATTATAAGCCGGTGGTAAGCTCATGAATTCTTAAATATAAGTATAAACTGAACACACCATTAAACAAACATACATAAATAAACTTCTGCCAACGCTATGCACTCATTCAGTTTATGTGATGTTCTCACGGATCGGCCCGTTCAACCTAACCTGCCCATTGTCAATTCACAATTGACAGTTTCAAGATTTAAATCAACAAAAACGAATTTGATGATAGGCAGAGGTATCTATGTTAACTTTAAAATAATGGCTGTGATGGTTGTTGATGTGACAGAAACTTCTGCGTCGTTATGTCGTAAGAACAAAGTAGTGAGTGTCGCGAGTTTCTCTTTAATATATATGTATAATAACATATTTGGGTATTATTGACAGTTGCTCGCTGTTGAAATGACCAATCGAATCAATTAGATTTAATGAGAAATTTTCAGTTTTTCAGAATGTTGCTAACTCGAGACCAACAATTTCTCTTCTGTTGAAATGACTAAACAAATTTATCCTCCTGACAAAAAACTCAGTTGAATTAATCATATATTTGTCAATTAAAGAACAAAAAAATAAAACCCAAATTTGTTGACTTTGATAGGTTATTTCTTTCCGCGTTCCATCTTTATCGTGGGTCTAACATTTCTAACAAAGTGCCCCTACGGCATTGTGTAATCTACTTTGACCGCACAGTCACACTTCTCTATTACGCTTTATCAGACTTTCCTCTTGGAAATTAATATATGAACGCTTTATTGAGATTACTCTTTAACGGCTGGGATGAAAGTGTGGCTGCGATTCGACTTTGAGGGAAAGATATCCTTAACGACGTTCACTGCTCCGTCGATATTGTTCCAATAGCCTCGCCAAGAAATGGACAACTATATGCTATTTGTACTACAAAGTTTGTCAATACCTTTGCCTAGTATCATAATCAAAATTAATGGCATTTATTTATTTTTTTATTTTATAGTATTGTAACGAATTTTGGGAAATTCCGCGTATTCCAAACCTTCTGCTACGTTCGAAACACTAAACTGTTGAATAAATAACTCCAATATTCAATAATGCAAAATGGTCTTATTAGACTCCTTTGAGAGTAATTCACAATAACTCTTACTTCACAACTAGTTGCTTGTTTAAATCAAACTGCTTAGTTATGCCTCAGCGTGCGCTGCTTTTATACTCTTGGTTTCTCGTTCACCCATTCTCCTAAGATCTAGTAATTTCGTGAACTTCATGATTGGTTACCAGCCATATACAGTATGTATATTTGTAGTTTGTAGCCATATGCGTGTGTATATGTGAGTACTACTTCGGGCGATGACTACATGCGCTTGTGAGTATCTCTCCGTCACCTTTTATGTATGTGCGTAAATGATTGATTTGTTTACGTACACAAGAGTGGTAGCTTGCTTTATTGTTGTTGTGCCTCATTTAACAACCGTTAGTGATGTTAGTAACACTTAGTGATGCTGAATTTTTTTGTTAAATTTCTGCACTTTACCGTATAAATTCAGCATACATAATATATTCATATAGTGAGTATACAAACTAGGTAATCCTTATATATAAATGAAATAAATGATTTTTTCTACTCTCACGCCTTCAGACGGTAATATCTATATCTATATATTGACAAAGGTTAGAGCGTGTCCCACAGGGTTGAAGTTAAAATTACTCTATCGATAATACTATAGTTGACATATAACTTTTGGTCCCAATTGGAAACGGTTAAGGAGTGTTATGCAAACTACTAATAAATTCAAGTTTGAGTTTCTACCACTGAGCGACACCTCTAAACCGTTTCCAATCGGGACCAAAATTTATACTTATGTGATATCACCAACTGTAGCATTACCGATTTTGAGTATTTGAAAATCAAATATATTATTTTAATTTTTTGAGTCTCCATAGAGAAATCTGAAGGCTGACCCCTGTGCGACGCGCTTTATCCTATGACATCGGAACCATAATTTATATGTAATAGTTTTGGCCAAAGTCATACCGTTTGGGGGGGGTGTGACTGAATAAATCGTTTATATGATTTATAAGGACCACCCTTATACACACAAATGGTCACACACATATGTATCTACGTCACTTATTTGTAAACAAGATTTGCTAAAAGTTTCAGCATCAAAATCGTTAAATTTGATACACTTTGCCACGACCGCATATCAATAAGTAGCCAATTGTAGTTTTAACAAGTTGTTGACGACACTAACAAAAAGTCGCAATCGAACTACCCGCAAATGAACTAAAATTCATTAAACGTAAAATGTGACTTTTTGTAAACAAAACACGCGTCTTGTATTAACAATGTATGTACACAATGTGTCAATTTGTTGTTGTTGTTTAAGGCCCTTTTATTTGCATTGTATAATTTACCGAACAGATATAGCAGAATACTAAGGTAAATATATGTATGCCAGTCAGTATGTATGCTCATATGTTTCTTGTATGTATAAGACACATTTGCTATAGCATTCAAATAAATATTTACAAGGTAGTGCCCGCCCACTTAAGCGTTTTTAATTTCATATTTTTTACTTTATTTTCCTTCTCATTTTAATTTTTGCAATTATTTTCCATTTACAAATCAGCTATAAATACAACTACATAAGTTGGCATGGTGTACATATGGGTTTTCGGCGAAAACGTGAACTAAGAGCAAAAATTTTAAGTTGTATTTAAGGCCGGAAACTAAAAAGAAGGTTTGAGACCCAGAGAGCGGGCTATACTTTTCTGATTGTGCTTATAAACCTTTTTGACACACTTAGGACAGGCGTTAGTATAATTGCGAACAGAAAACGATGGTGTTGGTTTTTATAAATTCACTCCCGTAAGGTTTTTTGGAGTCTTATCGATGTTGATGGTCCTTTGCTGGATGCAAATCTGGTATGTTCCGGTAACAAGCACTATTAAGTACTATCCCTACAATCTCGGGAACGATTGATCTGGCTACCCCTTTAAAGGGTTGCGCTACACAGCCCCTTGAATTAATTTGGTATTTTAGCCGCCTCTTACTACAGGCATACCTGCCGCCGGTATATTCTAAGCTTCATAACCGAATTTATTTTTCGATGTTTCAAATTACACAATACGACAAATACCAAAGAAGACATGTTATTTATCAGAAAGCTCACTTCGTAGAGATAAATTTGCTAATATACTTATAGTCCAGTGCGTCTGAGCTCTTTTTATTTGCACTTCAAGGTTAAGGCATCATAAGGGGTCTTTGAATACATTGTACTAGTCCTAAAGAGTTACTACTTTGATGCCCGAAGAGATATTGTTCCTTAAGTAAAGCTCAACATCTCATACTTACACTTCTTCTATCCATCATTAGTCCCTCCAATGTTTTTTTTATCAGGGATGAAAAATGCTGAGTAGATCTTTAGCAACATGTTGTAACAACTTTATGACGCCTCTGGGAAAATTTGAAAAGGTAGTGGGGAAACAAATAGTAGCATATCCAAGTGTAGGTATGCAACTTTTAGTCATTTTATAAAGACTAATATCTACTTGGACCCAAGTTAAATTCCGTAAGGACTCTGCATATATGGTCGAAGGATCATCCTTTAATGCAAGTTAAATAGAAACTAGACGTGCTAGACTATGAGTACGTCTACTCGGAAGATATTATCTGTAAGATACAAGCTTTCGGCACACATGCCATGGTAACGTTATTACAAAAATGCTGTTGTACAGTTACTTTAGTTACAATCTGCAAACAAATATTACAGACAATATAATTTTTGCTAACTTCAACTTCGTATAGAGACTTTTATGCGAATTATGTCAAATAAAAGACTTGGACGTATTTCTAGCTACTTATCTGCAATTTTTTAATTGAACCCTAGAAGCTGGACATATATCGTTTTGGAAACCGTCCATTGCATAATTATCATCTAAACATATTTTAAACAGCTAGCCAGCTTATAAGGAAGTTTCTTGACATTTCATCTCCAAAATGCCTTCATCGGTACGCCACCTAGCGGCTCTTTTTTTAATCTTAGATCGTCACCCAGTTGAGAGCCATGTTCCACATTTCCAGTATCTAGCTTACGCCGAAACCCAAACAGGGATTTCGGAAAATCGTTCCAAAATTAATGCTAACTCTTACCCCGCTGGGAAAATCAACAACGAGGATGTCTTGCTTACCGCAATGTTAAACTAGTTATGAGTTAGTATGAAACTTTTACTACTTGTATGAAACTTTGTACTTGTATGAAATTTTGTACTTGTATGAAACTTTTTACTACTTGTATGAAACTTTTTACTTCTTGCAAACTTTGTACTTGTATGAAATTTTGTACTTGTATGAAACTTTTTACTACTTGTATGAAACTTTGTACTTGTATGAAACTTTGTACTTGTATGAAAGTGCGCCCCTATTACAAAAAATCACAAAACCTGCACCTGGGGATAGTCACTAGGACATGTTTCTAGTGTTAAGGCATGCCATTATGAGAGAATTCCCTCTGCACGCTTTATAAAAGCCCCGTTACATAAGAAGTTTTTCATATAGATGCGTTTAACGCAATCTTATGCATTATGAGTAGATTCATGTATTTTTTTTAGGAGTACGGCAGATTGAGCTACACTGGCGCCAGCTGACATTAAAAAGTAGCCTACTTTAAACTTTTGTTGCATGCAAAGCATAAGAAGAGTTTGACATGTCTTTTGGGTATAAGTGCTGTCAACCTTGCAAGTAAAATTATTATTATTTTAACAAATGAATAGGAGACAAAATATGTTAGCAAGTATTTTTCTTGTATTGTGAGAATTTTTATAACAGTGCTTTGCGAAATTTTTGTATGTGAATGGGCAAGACGAAATAAACTTCATTTGCTAAGTCTGAACTTCCTTTATATTTACAAACGCAACATCTTGCGTGATTGTGGCGTTGTTACGGGCATGCATAAAATTGCGTTTGAACGCATCTATATGAAAAACTTCATTGTGGCTCGGCCCTAATTTGTCTTTAACTTTTGCTGCATTTCTTTCATACACACTTGGTACATTGTACATATGTATATGATCTATGTTTTAATCTCAAATTATGTGGCATATGTTATTTGATTATGAGTTATATACCATGCTTTATCGGAACGTTACTTAAAATTTAAAGCAAATTTCAATTTCGTACGAAATTTTCTAAATATATCGGTCCGTACGCCGTCGATATATATTAGTAGCGCTGGAAACAACCATATTTATTAGTAAAGTGTCTGTGTGTTAGTAGAATATTACAATGACAGAATGTGTAGTAAGTTACATGTAAAGTAATTTCGTAAGATCAATACGTTGTTATAAACATTAACTTATTTTTACGCAGATTTTTGTATGTTCTTAACTACGGGTGAAATAGCTTTACTAATTCCCTATAGCGTTTTTTGTAATGCACCTGCATGTGGGATATTTTAAAGTTTTTTACTAAAACAAAAACATTTTTAGAAAAAAATGAATTTTCTTATCAATGTATTGTTTATTAACTTATAGGAAGTATACCCTATTCTACTTTTTCATCTCATGCACAAAACCGACAAAGGTACTAACAGAATACCACTGTTCCACAGAATCCATTCATTGTATGTTTTTATCTTGAGTGTCCGTAGTCTGTTTAAATAACTTTGGATGATATAAGGACGGTGCAAAATTTAGCCAATGCATACTTGCCTGATAGTTTGAGAAGCAGTTCAGACAAATATGCCACTGAAAGACTGGTAAATCCACCGAAATACGGGTGTCCATTCAACCGAAATTCTGTCAAATTTTATCCTATACGACAACACAAGATATATGGAATCAACTGCGCGCAAATCGTGTTGATCGTAATTGACGTTTTAGTAGTCAATGCTCCAAAAAGTGTTGCGACAGCTTGTGTCCGAAACTAGTACCTATGTTAGACATGCATTGCGCAAGGCAGATGAGTTTTCACTGAGATCTTTGTCATGGCCCAGAAAATACACTCGAGTGACTAATGCCGAACAGTGTCCGAGGGGACGAACGCTAGGAAAATTTTCTCTTTCAATTGACAACCTTATTTCTAAAATGTTATGTTGCTTTGCCGTCTTAGGTGTGTAGGCGGAGCCCGCTACATCACGCACCACTGCGGCCGCCCCATATACATAGGTAATAGTGCAGCGTCAGTACAAAGTAGAGAGCGCAGTCGAGCGTAAAATCTCTTTGCAATTTGCGCACGTATTGACTGTTGATCGCTGTTGAATGACCAGTGAGATGCAGTTGTATACAGAAAAATCAGTTAGATGATTAGGAATCTGAATAATTTGTTACAGATTTTGTACACTAATAGAGCGGACAATTTCTCAAAATTCTAACTAACTAATTTGTTCGCTTGACAAGACTCGGTCGACATTACCATAATTCGATCAATTTCACCGATCTCCACGTTAATGCTGCAAGGACAAACAACCATGTACGCCTCATTATAAAATCGGAACCTGGAGTTCTAGCAGCAAACTAAACAATATACTGCAATATTAATTACATGCTTTATAG